>WYDI02027175.1:0-123147 GCA_009867235.2 Psittacus erithacus | reverse complement strand
ACAAGGAGAGGAGGGCTTTCTCCGTACATTCTATTAAACATCTACTTCTTTCCAGGCTTGAAAGCCCATTCAGTGAGTTTAAGCCCACAGCTATACCAGGTGGCACAGGGCAGCGCAACGCACAGGTATCTGGAAACGCTGCACAGAGAAACTTGCACTTTCTTCTCTTCTCTGCTTAACCGTCCTTTACTACCAATGGAAAGGAAACCCTGTGCATTACTATTTACTACTCTGGAAGTGTTTAAGAGTTTGCAGTAAAGATATGAAATCTTTTACACAAGTTTCCCAGTTAACATCGAGTAGGTCCCACAGTGTTTCCTGCCTCTGCCCCTCGGGGCTGTGCCTGTCCCCAGCCATCGCCTGTTACTCTTCAGGAGCAGACTTGGGGAACAGCCATGACTCATCTCACAGCAAATTTGAAGCGGGGAGAGAACCTCTCAAGAGTTTGAACCCGCTGCTCTTTGTGGATCTCTTCTAAGGTTTTTATTATTTCTATTTTTCAACTTTACATCTTAGCAAGTCATTTATCTACATGTTCCTATAGGTTGGATGTTACAAACAGGAAAAACCATCAGCACAACTCCACACTTCCCACCAACTCCACGGCAAATCCCAGCCTATGAAAAACCCGATTCATTGCAATGTCAGGCAGCCCAGGCCCTTCTGTGCAGGGGACTGCTGCAGCTTGCAGGCTTGTGCCATGCAACTCAAGTTATTATTTTGAGATTCCCAACTCCAGAGATGGCTCATGCCACATCTGCCCCACTTTGACCCACAGCAGCAGAATTGGAACCAACCACTTCAGATCAATCTCAAAACCTATGAACATCTAAGCATTAACAAGCTAGCATCCAACCCCTGTGCTGTGCTGGGCTCCCCTCTTACCCCAGATGGGTGGCACACAGGCTGCCTCACCACACGGCTCTGAGTTACAGAGTGGAGGCCAGAGCGCTGCTCCACACACAATGGGAATCCTCTAGGGAGGAAAACAGTGATTTTTCCCAGAAGTTACAGAAAAAGCTGGAGTAATCTCCCACACAGTAACACGTAAAGATTTTAAGAACAGCATATTAAGCATGTTATTAAGAACTAGCCAAGTCAAGAAAAAAAAGAGAAGTGGGCGACTACGAGACATTTAGGAGCCTCATCAAAACAGGCTCCAATAATGGTGAATTTAGAAATGCAGGAAGCCCACATAAAGTTTGCCAGGGCTTTTTGAGAAACTCTGACCCTAGAACTGGGCACTGTTCACGTACATGTCAAACCCGAGACAATTACAAGAGGTGGTATTTCCCCACTCCTAGCTGATGCTCCATGAAATTTTACGCTGTGCAATTGTATTTGAACTACAGCGGCAAATGCCATGCTGTAGCAATTACCTGTTTGACAGAATTTGCTGCTCCTGCTCAGCATTGCTCCTTCCCAGGGTACTGTTTCCTTTATGGTAGAGGCTGCCTCACATCTCTGGCCCAGATCTGCTAAGTCATCCAAATGACTCTGTCCCACTGAAATCATTGAAAGCTGGGAATCAAAATACTTTCAAGGAGCAGGGATGCAGTTTCTAAATCTGATTTTGCTCCTGAATACATTAAAATCAAAGTTGCTGCAGTCAGCTCCCTTTATTAAGCTGTCAGGCTCTTTTCTTCCAACCAACCCATCCTCAGCATATCATCTTACAGGTTTCCTGAGCCACAGATGTTGATAACTTATCTTTGAAGGACCCCAAAAATACTTCATTATATGTTTCTTCTCCCAGTTATAACTCTTTTTTGATTTTTGCAGCTAATTAGTTTTAAGATTATTTGATGTAGATCATTTTGATTTTTAGATCACCAAGTCATACAAAATCCAAAGCAAGTATCCGAGTGCTTTCACAGGGCTGGCTGATAATGGCACCCTAACAAGCCTCTAATGTTTCTTAGAAGTTATTTTTCTTTTATTCCATTAAAGCATTCTGACACAACTACCAAAGCCTACTACCTTCCTTTTGGAAGGAACCAAAACCACTGGCCATTCCAGCTTGGGTGGCGTATCGAGTCCCCATTGTCACCTACTGATTTTCTCTATGCAGCTGGGAAGCCTGCAGTGTTTCAAGATGTTAAATATGAGTATTAACACCTCCCAGAGCAACTGAGCGAGATCCTCTGTTACTTTTTCATGCTCGTTTCTCACTTCTGCACAAGTAATGTGTTCATAATGAGCAGCTGCTGCTTTATGTCCTATTTAGCAGGATAGGATAGCCTTGATTACTACAGTAAGATCTGAACATATCTGTTGCCTTTCCTTTGAATTAAGAAATTAATTGGGCTTTATTATTTTTACATTATTATCCCCTGCTAAGTTATCAGAATTGCACTGTTTTTCAGCTCATATTTCTTCTTGTACGCATTCAATGTGTATTGTCCTTACCTGCAGATGTTTCTACTTATGCTCTCCCTTACCAGTGGCCAATACCGACAGTAAATTGGCAGAAAGGGATACAATAATCTCTTATATTTTTTCTTTATTTTTATAATACATGAAGGGATAGCAGTACAAATGAGTGCTAACTTTCTTTTCCTTCTTAGTCACTCATGAAAACCAGCATTACTGTGATTGCTGCGGCCATATACACTTGGGGAAGGGACTACATGAAGAAGTAGGCTGAAACTACCTGAAAACTAAAGAGCCTCCAGCAGCCACGGGGAAGGTACTGCCACATGCTTAGAGGTGGCTCAGGCTGCGAGCTGAGAGAAGTCCAAGACTGCAAGAAAAGAAATTAAGTTTCTGATTCTCCTGTGTACAGCCAAAACCAGCTTTTTCACTCTTGAAAAGTGGAGTTGCAGTAGCATACTGTACACTACATCCTAATTGAACAAGCCAAACTCCTGAATATTGGGCAGCTGAAAAGCAGTGATACAAGATTATTTGCACTTCTCAGACTTAGCAACTGAGCTCAAGTAGTAAACTCTAGAAGGACTCTCTAGAATAAACTGTGAAATGCTTCCTTCAAAAAGATGAGAGCAAAGTAAATAGAAACTTCACACTTGAGACCTGTCATGAAACTCACCCCTCTCTTTGCCGATACTCTATGAGTGACAGTCTGCTTGAACACGTCAGTGATGCTACTGTAAACACAAAGCAGACTCCTGCAATGACTATAGCCAAAATCTGCCTGCCACTCTGGTAAGCAGCAGGAAAGTCATACCTGTGTACTGAGGCTTACTGTGAAGGACTGAAGATGATCATCAGTTTGTCTAAAACAGAATAGGGAACAATTAATGCTTTTTTAAATAGAGAAATTATTTCTGTCTAAGAAAGAGATTACTTTCTGTCAGTTTTGGAGCTCTTCTCTCTGGTGAAGCTTTTCTTTCTAACCAAACCGAATCATCTGATATATGCAAAGTTACATTTAAGGATGCGTATTTTGCAAAGCATCATCAAACTGACTATTGCATTAGCACACACACACAGTGTTGTTCAACAGGACACTTAAAATGATGTATTCCAATTTGTACGTAATCCCATTCCCACAAACACTGTCTGCATCTCCTTAAAAGCAGTGAAGGGCACTTGTGTTAGTTTAAGAGAAGGGATGGAGGCGGGGTTACTTGAGGTCTTTTGGAAACACTAGCAAATTCGTCAACATGACAGATATACCTAAACAAAAAAATCCTTATGTGTGTATATATAAGCAATTATTTTTGCTCACATTGGTCAACAATAAATGTTAGCACTTTTAAAATCAACATTGGAAAACTAAAAGAAAAGGCAGCAGCTAGATTTTGTGAAGAGAATGTCCTTTAACCAAATTACACATGCAAAATTCTGCTGGAAATGCCCGTGGCTAACAACTTAATGAAGGACACTATTTGGTGTCAAAGAGCAAAGCCTCCTCACAAACCACTCAATTTCAGCATAGGAGGAGTTCAGCTTTTACCTAGGCTTAAGGAAAACAAGCTGAAGTCAAAGCAAGATTTGTGCTCAAAGGGAAACGCAAACCCTATCTCTAACACTGTTTAAATCCTGCCATTTGCACTTAGGTCAGGAACAAAACGAGGATTTTCAGTAATTTAATGTTAAGGGTTGGACTGTTCTCTGTAAAAGGCACTGTCCAAACAGACTGCGGCTTCATTCCTCTAAACACTATTCAGCATGACAGACTAGGAGATGGAGTTCAATCTAAATTTAAGCATTCTCTGTAGACTATTAATAGCAGAAAAACTGGTAGCATGAATCATCATGTGGGAGCTGCAGAGCAACAGCTATAATATATATGTTACCTTTATACAATAAATGAACTGTTGGAGTTGCAAGGCCCAGCAGAGGAAGTCAGATGATTCTTCTTCACTTACACTATTCTCATTTTATTCTAAGGAGCAATGAAAGGGCAACCCTTATGTAACTTGTCAAAATACACATTGTGTATAACTAAGCTCTGTCACAACAGAAACTGGAGATGAAAAAGTAGCTACTGGCCCCATTCCTGCTAGGGAATAGTGAGTGTTGGAAATGGTGCAAAATGGTGGAACTTCATCGGTTTGTGAAGCTAAGTTGTTGTTTCAGTATCTTGTTCCAATGCCTGTGTAACTTAATGACGTCCCTTCACGTTTCTTCTTTATTGGGACAATAGTCCAGCTATATAATTTTGTTAGACCAGCCATTTTGAAGAAAGATTTTTTGCAAAGATCAAACGTTCTCCAATGTTGTGATTTTTTCACAAGATAGCTCTGGTTATGAGCACCGCAGACTTCACCATGAGCTTTACTCCACTGCAACTGATGGACCGTGAACATGGCCACCCAGAGACACACAGTGTTAGCACAACACACTGGCATTTTGGTGCTCTGGGGGACATTTATTTATGAAAAACATGATATAGTCAGCAGCGCTGTGGAGTTCTCTCGAGACTGTTGTCTCCTTCTCAAGTTTCTTTCATTTTTAAGAGCTTAACTTTTAGGCTTCTGGTGTGAGGAAAGAGCCTAAAATTGCCTAAGAAAAGGAAGCAGAAACAGGAGAGTGAGCTATGAACAGCACTGGAGAAAAGCACAAATATTTCTTCACACGATAGAATCAATGCAAATGTCTAGCAGTAAAAATACTGTGATAAGACACCATTGTGTTCCACCCTGTTCTCATAATGCTATTAAAGAGGTTACAAACAGCTGAAAATCCTGAAGGGCAAAGAACATGTAAGAAAAGTTGACATCATATTTTTCCAACAGGGCATTTCATATATAGAAATTCAGCTCTACGGAGATCAGTGAAACCATGGTGATACAGAAGGCAATGGCAGGCATAAAGGCTAATAAAAACCTTAACTTGGATTAGGATTGATGGCACTGTGCCTTATCTACTTTTCTTAAAATTCAGGGACAAAATTTTTTCTAAACAAATTCCTGCATGGGAGAAGTTTCAAAGCAATTTTTCTAACAGAAATTAAGCTAATAGAAAAAAAACAACAAACACGTAATTAGACATAAATACTCTTCTAATCCTGAGCTGCCAAGAATAGACATTAACAAGCAAACTTCTCCATTCCAGGTAATGGTTGCAGCATCAAGCAGTAATTCATATGGAAGGTATTGGAGCTTTCCACAACATAATCCCTACTTTTGGGGCAAATTCACAGTAGGTGCTGGCTGTTAACAACTTCCCATCTGGAGAAGGGAGTTAACTTTTTATGATAAGTTAGTGCCTCTGTTGTAAAAGAATTTTGTGTGGAAAGAACTTACATCTTCCTCAGTCCCTTCTGTCTATGGGCGTTGTGGAACTACAAAGAGCCTTTGGCAACACAGATGACACAATCCAAGTCTCTTCCATTGATTAAACCAATTGTGAAACCCTTTATGATCATTTTAGCTGAGAGTTCTGTAATGCTAACCTAATTCTTATACATCATTTAACTGCAGAACAACAAATATAAGCTTTTGTTTAACACAATGAATGTTATATTGCTGTTGCTTCAGAGGTTTTTACTTTCTTATTCCCTATAGCTGCATATTTTCATTTTAGTAAGACATTCAAAAGTTATTTAACTGATTTCATTATATTCAACACACTTGGAAGACAATGCATGGAAAAAACAACCCAACTTTGGTTAGGGAGCATTATTTCAGTGGATATGGGAAAGAAGAGTTGTGGCTCTACAGACTGCGCAGACACTACCAGTTTAGCATACCTCAGAGGCCTGGCCTGTGTCCGGCTCACTGCTGTTGTCTTGACCTTCAGACTGCCAGCTGCAAGTGTACAGGTCACTTCTAGAATGCTGTCATGCACTTGCTACAGACCAGAAAAACATCTATTTTCCGACATGAGTTTACTACACTACACTTTCAAAACATTAAAAAAAAGAACCCCAAACAAGTATGAAAACTGATGATCCATACTTAAAACCAGGACACAAATCCATTTTGAGAACTAAAGGAAGAGTTTTCTTAACCCCCTCAAATTCAGGGAGAAAATTTCATCTCAGGGAAGGAGATACTTTCTTGCAGAATAACATTACTTGGACAAAGAGTGCTGAACAGTCATAAACCACCACAGAAGCTAAAAAAAAAAAAAGTCCATTTCAGAACATTTGCAATAAATAGCTCATTCCAAAGCTCTGGACCCAATTTATTCCAGAGCACTTGAAATTAAAGCTCTAAACCAGCATTTGAAAACAGTTACCATCAAGGATGATGGAGACCAAATAAGGTTTGAGGTGCTCGAGTCTTTATTTTCAGCTGGAAATCTTATTTTTAGGCATTATATTTTGAACTGTTCTAGAGATTAAGTCCCCAATTCCTCCCCAGCCCAAATGCTTTAGAGAGGGAGGGCGTGAGCACACACACATGCACTGCTTTATGTAGGTTGGGTTAAGTAACATTAACTCTAATCTTGCAATGCATTACACAAGTTGCCTAAATGGAACATATACTCTGCAATTCCTTTCTCTGCTACTCATGTTCAAGACTAGGTCAACACTGGCTATGTAGATACCTTAAGTATGTACCTCTTATCTAGGGTATTCACCAGCTTATCATTTAAAGCCCTTTGGGAGCAGATACTGTACAGTATGCTGGTATACCAAGAGAGACGTGACTTCCAAAAAAACATGATGTTATGTGCATACAAATCATTCACATGCACTTCTCATCCATAGTGTATAAACCTCCACAAACTACTTCCTGTAACATTTACTCTTGAAAAAATACAGTGTCAGAAAGTCTTAAAATATTCTCTTTCGTAGCAGCTTCACTCAAGAAAACATGAACACACATTTTGCTATTTGCAATCTTTATTTCATGAATAATTAAGAAGAGAACATGGCAACATTGGCAAATTGAAGGCATACATACTAAATACTTATACAGAATACATTATGGAGAAAGTAAATGCCCAGATCTTTAGTGGTCCTTGCAAACTAAAAGCATATTAGGTCCTCCAAAAGGTTTAGCTTACAATATGCTTGCTGACCTTTTAAGTTCCAATGATGAACAGCTTGTGCCTTTCAAACCAGAAGCAGGGTGAAATACAATTTGAACATACTTCCGAATTTTCCTCAGACCTGTATTTCTCAGCTCTAACTAGAAGCAAACAAAATTTTTGGGTTTTTTTTTTGTCCTTACTTTTTATATATATACACTAATACACCACCCTAAGTATTCAAGACGCAAGCACTTCTTGAAACATGTTCAGTCTTAAGAACCTGTAGATGTACATACATGCGTAACATGTGTACATGTACGTAGATATATATCTCTATGTAAAACCTCTCTATAGATGTAAAATGGCCATATATGCCAATGTGTGTGTGTAAAAAATTTGAAAGGGCTCCGGAATAAAGCACTTGTTGTCTAGAACAAGAATTACTAAACCCATACAGGTACTCTTAGGTAAGTCTACAGTTGTGTTTCAAGGGACTACAAAGCCAATACAAATCAGAAAAGCTGGATGGATGAGAAGAGTTTTTAAGATTCACTGTGTTCTACATCACCTTTAAAAGCTACAGAAAATAAGCTTTAAATTAGCTATTTGAGAGATATTATTGCTGGCTGTAGTGTCATCTCAAAGAAGGTTAATCCTTATCCAACATAATGACGTGAAGTTAGAGTGAGATATCAATAAAATTCTGTTCTTTCATGAAGTCCAAATTAATCACACTGTTCTGCTAATTCTGCCTCACACCTGAACTGAAAGGACCCTCACCCAAGGGTTGGAGGGTACCTATTAATGCCCTTCTGTTTTTGATCTGGAGAGTTGTCCAGCATTAAATGGGATCACTGATTTATTTCATATATATAGAACAACTCATGATCATTACTGACCTAAAGTGAACTTACAGTCTGGAGGCTAATTAGTCTATGCTTTGTTTAGTAGTTTTATACTTTCTTGCCATTAGATAAAACGCAGGAAAAACATCTGTTCAAAATAACCCTTCAGGTACGTTTAAAAGTGCTACTTAAAAATAGTAAAATTGACCTTACAATACACAGAAAAAGAAAAGTTTCTAACAAACTGAAATGTTGTAAGTTACAAGGATTAATTACTTGAGTATGTTACATGTACTTGTGCCCTCTTTACTGAGCTGATTCCCAAGTAATCATCCTAATGGAACATATGCAATAATTGGAAACCAGTAAAAGGCTCCAGAGAAATTTCAACAATGGGACAAAAAAAGAGCAGCCTCTTTCTCCCCAGTTGTTGAAACAGAGTCCAGAAACAAAAATGACTATTCCATTACTGCAAAGGCAGTCTACTGTCAAAACAGGTCAGTTCATGAACTGTGGAACCAGGACTGCCAATGGCTCCTCTGCAGCAGGAAATGTCCACTGGGCTTCCTAACTACCATATAAATACACTAGTTACATGCAATTAAAATAATACACATATCACTAGAATGAAAATGCACATAATACATAGCTATACTGGGGCAAAGTAGGTTTTAAGCCTTAACTTCTCCAAACACCTTGTCCATATTCTGGAAATCAATGCAAAATCCAAAAGCCTTAGAAAAGTGCAACAAAACTAGCTTCATGACATTTTTCTTTCCACTTCTATAAATACAATCTCATAAAAATATTATTAAACAGAAGCATACTTCCCAGTGGAGAACAAATGTGCCACATTTCAGCTTCGAGTAAGGGATTTTGGTTAAACTGAAACCCCCTGAAAATAGGGGATTAAAATGAAACCAGCTTAACTGCATCAGGCTGCCATAATATTCCGCCAAAAGTTTCCCTTCCCTTTTGCATCCACAAGTGCTGCTGGAACTGATTGGAACTTTATGTGCAACTCTGTGGCAAACAGTGGCATAAGGGTAAAGAATATTCCAAGTAAAAGCTAAGCTAATGTCAGCTGGAAGAAGTCATCTTGTAGTCATAGGTTTTACTGAAGTTTCAGTGTAGAGGAAATAACTCTATTATTTCAGAATGAAAGAATTGAAGGAGATGAGGACAGAGGCCTTGTTAAACTGAGTTCAAGGGCGCTGCATCCCAACAACTGGCAAGCACAAATACATAAGGAAAAAAAGGACACTTGTATCAACACGCTAACAGAAATCAGAACTGTACAAACCTTGATCTTTTAAGTTACTTTATATTAATTATCAAAAGCATAGTTGCTACATATTTCAGATGCTTAACATCTTGGCTTTGACAACTAGAAGTACTACAACACTGCTACCGAATCAGGGAATACAACAAAAAAAAAAGGTACATGAATGAAGGACTGCAAATGCTCAGCAAGCCAGACAGGAATTTAAAACCCATCCAGCCACTCTCCTTTGAAGGCAGAAACACTGTCAGAGCCACCTTTCTAAACAAGGAGAATTAAACATACATTAGGGATGTCTGTAAACTCTTAACTCATCTAAGGAGTTGATAACTTGGGGGCAAGAACATCTGATGGACATCCTGGGATGATGAAGGCTGGATGGGAGGTAAGGAAGTCATGGGAGAATTAAGCAGCTCTAACATGTTTCACCAATCAACACAACAGGAACACACTTTACACTTGGGAAGGCACGATGGCATGTCCAGAACTTGTGGATGACAACTACACTTCAATACCAGTTCTCTCCACATCATTTCTCAAAGTGATTAATATTACTGAGCATTCAGACACTAATGCTGGCTTAACGGAAGAAATTCCAGAAATAGAGCTTGGCAGAACATAAAAATAAACCAGGAATAAGTATTTATCAAGTCAAGGGAAGGACCACAACCAAAGCATATAGGTAAATCAGCCTGTACATGGACACTAGTATTTTAAAATCCTCTCTCTTAGGCCACCTCAGCAGAAGCAGTACTCACAACAGGCAAAAATATAGTGTAAAGGTGTACAACTGGATTCCTTCCCAGAAGAATTCAGCCTCTTATCAGCTCTTGCTTGATGCAGCCTGCACTTAAGCTGTGATTGTATTAGTTGCAAGAGGCAAATAAGAAGTAAAGTCCTCACATGAATCACATGAACACAGTTTTAAAGGCTTAACTTTAGCCTGTGCATAGCTTCACACCAGCTGTCCAGAGAGGGCAACTTTGGAAGACACTGTCACGTACCACCTGAAACCAGACAGCATTTCCAAACCAGTCACAAGCAGAACACAGAAAGTAAGAAAAACACCTAGAAGTTCCCAAATAATTTTGTTTAAAACAAAGCTATAATGAAATTTGTACACTGGACCAAAACTGTACAGCAACAGAGAGAACTGAGTACAAGTAATTTTTTGATGACAGAAAAGAAGCAATAGAATCCAAATGTCTCAAGTGTTGAATCAGGGAACTGAGAGAAAGAATAGGTAAAAACTTAACATTGGTATCATTAACAGAAATGAGATGCCAATGAGAACTTTTTGTCACAGCTACAAAATTCTTAAGGCAGGTCCTCAGCACTTCTAACTACTGCACTGCCAGCAACGGCCAAAGTGATATCTCCTTAGGCATGTAAACCCAGAATATGACTGCTGCCAGCGATACTAATGTGAGTTTACACCAGCACATTAAAGCTGAGTTCATTTAGCTCTGGCATGATAATTTTTTTTACAGAAAAACACAAACAGTGGAAGCATTTTACAAAATTGGAGACAAAAAGATATCAGAAATGCTACATATAAATTCAGGAATATATTTTACGCAATAGAGAAAAAAAAATTACTTTTAAAACAGAATATGCTGTAACTGAATATAATATTCTGGATAACAATCCAGAAACACAATTTTCAAAGGGAAAAATTTCACTCTCCATTTTTCAGAGGCATGAGAGTGAGGTGTCTTTGTGAGGGTCAGAGAGCCACCCCAGAGATACTAAACTAGTGTTTCTATTTAAATAGACAACAAAATCAAACTGGATCAAACAAAACCAGCTGAAAGCCAAATCAAATGTAATCCACTCTGAAGTCACACCAGTTCTGTTACTGTTAGATGTTTCATTCCAAAACTTCTCCAACAGAATTTTCCTGAATAACCAAAATTAAGTTTTTCCTCCCACCCATTCTTCATGGGTAAAGAAAATCCCACAAATGTTCATTCAATTTGTTCCTAATGATCTTGCATGAGGATGACAACTAGCCAAACCAAATCCACATCTGGCTGTGAACTGACCTCTGTGGTCTATGGAAGTGTTTCAGTAAACAGGATCAAAAGATGATATAGCTGTATCTGCAGCAATATGCTCAATTTTGTTGCCCACCCCACCCCTACAGCTGGCAATGAGTAACCCTGATACACTACAGCACAGGCATTTGCAAGGCACATATTAAAATGCAATAACATAAATTGATGATAAAATATTTGTCCTTTTTTTAGTACATTCAGAAATATTTTCTGGATTAGAAAGAAAGGAAAGCAAATCAGCATAAGCTTGCACTTCAGATGTACAAAAAATCCCATGCTGTTTCAGGATTAACTATGAGTAGGAACCAAACAGAACAGTACCATCATGTCCAGCAGGACTACAGCTATTGCTTCCTCTTGAAAAACTGAATGCAGTTTGGGCCTTCAGAAAAAGAATGTTGTAGAGTGCAGCAGAATGCTTGTGTTGGATCTCCCATTGCTTCATTACTCCCACTTGGAGAGCGGCTGTGCAGCACCTTCTATGTAAAGGCTCAGATATATCATTATAGAAAACATTCTTCATGAAACCCAATATTCCTTTACAGAGGCTTATCAGACAAATCACACCAAGAAGAAGTTTACAGAGCTTTGAAGTTGAAAACAAGGTAATGTTTTTAATTCTTTTTCCTCCCTCTCTATGAAGACTAGCAATTAATCTTTTTAACAGAAAGTATCTGGGAAATGTGTGATACTATTAGTGTTATTTCAGTTAACGGCTAATAGAGCATACCAGGCAAATTAAGTTGACCACTGGACAGAAAAAAATTAGCTTAAAGCTCCAATTACCTTAAGAGAACACATCATGAGTGAATTTAGACCAAGAAATGCTCTCCTTTTTCCTTATAAAAATATTTTCTTCAAATCAAAGGCAATGAATAAGACAATCATAGATAAGGAAGTCTGTCCAGAGGATGAACAGAAAGTCTTTTGGATACAAATGGGCAAAACCTAGAATCTATTAGTAGGGGATGGACAGTGAGACAGCAATAATATGCATTTCCAATAAGACTATTCTTATTGAAACTTACTGGAAGAAATGAAGTAAACAACAATTTTTGAAGACAAATATGGGAGAGGAATTTGTATTTCAGACTTTTATTGAAATCTGTTAATGAAGATTTTTCTCTTGAAGCCTCTCTTGCAACAATTGTCTTTCCATTACATTTGCTCTTGAAATTCAGTAATGAATCATCTGTGGGTATCTAGCTACTTTTAGGGTGCTAAAGAACTGCAAGTGTGTATGAGACCCTGCTGCTCTGAAAACTTCTCCCAAGTCCTTCAGCATGGATTAAATAGGTATGTTGCAACTTTTCATAGTTTTCATAGGCACATATCAGTGTAAGCACGTATTTTTATACAATGCTAGCTGCTACAGACATGCTGAATTATTACTCTTCACATGGGCTGTTCTTCAGATGATAGGGTTTTGGATTTGGCAATAATATTGAGTTAAATCTGTGCTTTCATACCATGATGAAGTTTCACAGATGCCAAGCACAGTTGCATTCACTGCGTTAACATCCTTAACAGTCATAAGAGCACCACAGGAATGGCAGATTCATTTTCTTTGTAACAGGGTTACTGTGTTGAAAGAGCATGTGCTTATAAATAGCAGTTGTTACAGAACTCGCTTCTAAAGTAGGCTTCTGCTCAATATTAATGAGAGATGTTCAACTGTGGATTAATTGCTGATAAGTACTCAGAAAAATAAGAGTCAGAAGCAATGATAGAGTGAAGTCTTCCCTTGATTTGACAAACAAGATTACAACAAACAGCTTATTACAAATGGATATATGAAATCATTCTGAGCTATTAACATTCCGCACAAGGCGCTGAAGTGCCAGGATTTATCAATTCAATGATCACTAAGGCACTTACTTGAACTCTTTTGCCCAAGAACTGTTACTTGAATTCAGGTACATTTTAGGAAAATAGAAGTTGAGCAGACTAAAGTTTCTCAGTTCCTTCCTTGTGACAGTGAGTCATTTCCACGCAATATTCAAGACTACTGGGTGTATACACATTACATCAGTTCCTCCATAGTTCTTGTCAGAGAATGTCTCACCTTCTGTCAGACAGATGAGGATGTGCAAGATCAATGAAAAACACACAGAAAACATGGCAAAGATGGATTTTGAGACAAACTACTTCATTATTACATCTTACTGAAAATATCTTCTCTTCAGAGAAATGCTATCCCAGTTCCAAAATTCTATCACAGAAATCCATGACGTATGTTCATATTGCTGTAAAGCCTGGGGTAGCTGTGTGTGCTACACAGACAAAGGAGAAATCGTGGAAAGAACAAGCCATGCAAGGGTTGATTATTGTTTCACTTCTGTAATAATGGAAGCACAGGGAGTTTGGAAAGATTCCTTGACATACAGCATACCTGGAAAACCAGGAGCTGTGTAAATCCTTATAATCCATAAAGTTGGAAGCCACATAGCTGTGACAGAGGTAGGCTTATAATGAAGCTTTAGAATGAAGAGTTCTGTGCCAAATTTTTCGAGGTATTGAGAGCACTTTTCCACTCAATTTGTCACTAGGAATAAAAGCTTGTTTTCCTAGAATATCGTGCACATTTAAAAGGAGGGAAAATAGCTGTAAAGGCAATAACTAAAATACCATTAAGAACTCTACTGTATTGGAGTGCCATATGCTGTGGATAGAACATTCAGACTCTGTGGTATCAAGATGCTACAGAAAGTTCAGTAATATGATGCCATGTTATCCTTTTCCTTCTCAAAGCTTTATCTTTGCTATATGCTATAGGATCCATTCATCTCACTTTCCTAGGAAACAAAGCTTCAGGAAGTCTGGCTGGAAGGGCAGCACATAAGTAGTCCAGGCTCTTTAGGCTACATAATTAATGCGAATAGCTTAACAACTCGGGTTATTCCAAGCACTGTAGCAAAAAGTTCTTGCTTTTAAACACTTATTTCCAGGCTTAGTAGCTGAAGCATTCTGAGACAATCCAGGATAGCGTCACTGAAGTTTGAGGGGACTCAAATGTTGCCAGGTTTCAGTGAAATAAGGATTAGCATTCAGTAAGGTTTCCATCTTGTAACTCATGTTGGTTCTATCCCATGGATTTGTTGAATTATTAGGGTTTCAGGTTTCAAAGTATTTGTAAATTGCTGTAACATACAGCATGACATTCTGCCAGTCTGGACGCTCAGTTCGCACCATTTCATTGATGTCCTGTCACAGAAAACAGATTGGTCAAAATCAGGAATGACAACCTTGTGAGTAATGTGGTAGTGTTTTTACAAATTCCTGGAAATGGTAAATCTGTCAAGTCTCCACAATTTAAAGCACTGATGAAGAAAGCTCTGGTTTCTTCCACATATCTTTGTATTGCTAAGAAAAGGCAAACAGCTATGAATAGTGTATCTGTAAATAGGTATTTTGTTGACTTAAGATTGAAATGTCTCATGCTGTGCATGCTGGAGTTGTCCCCCACTTTGTACAACAATACAGTAGTCAAGACTTTAGTGTTCACCCCTACACCAGCCTCCAAGTCAATGCAACCTATCCAGAAACTGTGTGCATAGAATCAAGGCTCAGATATTAACTGAAACTAAAGTTCTTATCAGGGTAAGAGTCTTCAATAAAAAACTGAATCCCTTTTTGCAGCAGACTACTGAACTTTTGATTACTTTGGATGTATTTTTGAGTAAAGATGCAAGGAAGAAGAAAGTTTCCTAAGAATTTGGGTATATCCAAGAGACAAAGCCGTGGGTTCATGTCTGATTGGCCAGTTCACACGTTTCATAGTAACAGTTCATGAGACTGTCAGTGAATAAGCAGCACAAACAAAGCCTGATCTATCCTTTTTAGCACACGTACAAAGGAAAACAGAGTGATGTAGTTTCTAACAATTTTTGTTTACTGCAAGGTTCTGGTTTGTTATCTTTGGGTCCAGGAACCTCCAGAGCTCAGAGAAAGTAGATTTTATTTTCCACAAGGAAGTAGCTAAACACTTTCTTACTCAGGAAGCAAATAACTTCCCCTTATATTACCACTACTATTTAGATACAGGAGTTTTCACACCCTTTTTCACCCTTCACCCATCAACAAAGAAAAATAAAACCCCCACAAATATACATGGTACACACTGCATGTGTAGGTATGTAAACAGAAACTAAATCCTTAAGATGGACATAACTTGCACTTGGAAGATTTAATTCTATTCACTTTGCCTTTTTAGAGCATCTGTAATTACGTACATGACAAAATGAAAGGACAGACAGTAAACATTTAGACTGAAGATGAATTATGCAAGAACTGCGGCAGTTATTTTCCACAATCTAGTTCTTGCATCAGCACTTGGTAAGAAACTTCTATATTTCAAATCACTGACAATGCCTAAGTACGAAAGCCCAACAGTTGCACTGCCATTGTCAGCAAATGCAATCCTGGGGGACAAAAGGGCTGATAAGGATCAAGGCAAGTATTATCTTTAAAGATGTGTGACTTTGTTGCATTATTAGTTGTCAAATATGGCAGCTCTGTTAGAATTTAGGTTACAGAAGTATCAGGTCAGTATCATTTCTGATACTGCAATTTTAGCTAGGAGGCTCCCAATTCCATACTTTCAGATAGCTTCCTTTTCTAGTAAATACTACACTGTTGAAAACTAATTCTTTTAAGCTTCAATTTGTATAAGAAAGCTTATTATACACAATAATTTTTACAAAAGCTTACAATTATTTACAATGACAACAAATTAAAAGTCTAAACTTGAGTCGTGAATTCTGACTTTCGTATTACACTGACTAAAAGAACAAATTGCATAGCTTGATTTCTATCTCCAGAATCCCCCAAAAGCCAAATAATTTGAAAGCAGGTTAGAGACAGGAGAGAATTAATGAATTCTTGAAGACCGTATCATATAACTATTTCTCAAATACATTGCCTGTATTATTATTTCTTATGATACCGAGAGATGAGTTTTGGTGAATCTTCCTTTTAGACCTCAAGAGGTTATATGCTATAGGCTATCAGCTTTTTTTGCTATCAGCTGCTTTTGCTGCAGCTATTGCTGGACTACAGGTCTGTATCTCAGCCACTATTTAATGCAAAAACCATGTAAAGCTTAAGTTATTGATGACAGTGGATTTATTAAACAAAGCCACTGGGATAGGGAGTATCCTTTATGTTTTTCACTCAAGTATGATACAGGGGCAATAACCACTAGCTGAGCTCATCTGCTGCTATTTTTAAGTATAAAGCAATAAAATGTTTCAAAAGTACAAAACAGCATAATTTGATTTCTATAAATGGGTCATCATTCATTCAGTATGCATTTAAAACTTACCAGAGTAGATTTGATGCCAACACTTTCAGCTGCCTGAAAAGCCAAAGTGAAATTTCTTCTCTGTTAGAACATAACATAAAAACATGTTAGAAGCCAAGGAAGTATTACTTAAAGCAGAATAAAGTGGTGTTACAAATGTTCATAGTAATGCTGCTACTTTTGCTTCAAATGGAATTTGTTATTTGAAAATGGAAAATTTGCATTAATTCCTCATTCAGAAGATAGTGCTGAAAAATCAACCAGTGAAGAATGAGATTATTCTTTAAAAAGCATAAATATTTTCATGTGGTAGTAAAGTATTCTTGTATTTTTTTAGGATGTATTATAATTAATAATACATCTCCAGATAATACACCATTAGGTACTAACTAACACACTAGAATACATACATACATACATACATAGACAACTGCAGTCTTCACATCTTCTAGTTTATTTGATACTATCACTTGAGAAGAGTATTACATTCACTTCTGAGCATGAGAAAGTAGGATGAAACAACATCCTTTTGATATTGAAAGAGATGAACAAAACATATCAAGAATCAAATTTGATGGATTTAAAATCTTTAAGCTTAGGCACTCCTTGCTTCAAAAACTTGACCTGAAAACACTTTCCAAGTGTTTGGGTTAAATAAAATGCCTCAGACTTAAATTTATGAACTTCTTGTGTTTGTTTGTTTCTTATATCTGTTCCAAAGTTTTGTTTAACACAAAGTTCTCATAATGTTAAAAGCTTGTAACAAGAATAGCATCAAGGTAGTTTGAAGTGTTTCATTTAAGAACCCTAGTAACACTGGTTTTTTGAAAAGTCAAATTTGGTCATTCTTCTTTATTAACTCCCATTAATGATACAGTCACAGAGTCCCAGGAATTGGATTTTCAATATCTTACCTTGTCCTGGCTATTTAGTTCTTGATAGGGAATATGGGCTGGAAGGTAAGTATGGAGGACTGCACAGAAAGCCAAACCATCATTCCAGCTACTGCTAAAGTTTGTTATGTCGATATTCTTGAAGGAAAAAAATATATGAACAACATTAAAATCATAACCTAGCAAGTATTAGTTCTACCATCCACCAACAGTTGTGGGGTTTGATTGGTTGCTTGGGATTTTTTAATACCTTTGAAGAAATCAGCAGAGAAAGTGAACAACCCAATACTGAAGTTCAGTGGTAAGAAATCAAAATGCACTAATACAGAGATCAACAAAACAAAATTTAGTGATAAGAAAGTCAATTACTGCAATCTCGCACTCTTGATTATTCAGTTCCAGTAGAAAACTGAGTGGCACTGGTAAAACACACCTCCTGAGACTGTGTTCCTGATTGTAAAAAGTCATCCCAGTCCAGAAGAGTTCTGAAGAAGATGCCTCTTTGACCTGGTAAATTACTGTATGCTTGGCTGTTGGCAGTCAAACAGTTGTTAAGAGGCTAAGTGGACAGCAGTCTGTTTAAACTTTAACTGAAAAACAACCAGTAATAACAACTCAGAGTTTACCTTTCAGACTTTTATGGAGAAATATAACTATTCTTTTAACATCTAACTCAGCTGGGCTTAAGCAGACACTAACTAGCTCCCCTATTCAGTTTTTTATGCAGCAGGAACTAAAACCTCCAGCCACAGAATTGCAGAAACACAATGGCACAAGTCAGCCATTCATCTGAGAGACATTTAATCATCATCACCTGTCTTTGACAAGACACTAGAATTCCTCACTCCTAATGCAGAAAACTCCACCCAGAGTTGGTGTTACTGTGCTGCGCTGGCTGAGAACGAAGGCAGTTGTATTTCTTGTCAAAGCAATGATTTGGATTACAAATGGAAAACAACAGAGGGAAAAAACAAAGCTCAAGAATGTCTCCATTTCCTGCTCAGCTTTAGCGCTTTTTATACAAAGTCCACCAAACACAGGTTCAAGTGTACGTGCCGAGGCTCACAATGCCCAGGGCAGTGGTCTGAGCCTCGCGGGCCGTGTTGCTGCCTGCCTGCAGACGGAAATGTCATTGTTGGAGACCCCCAGTCTGTGGGAACATGTTCTTCACACAGCTTCCTCCAGCCACAGGAATGGGAAAATGTAACAGCAAAAGGAAAAAAAAAAAAGCAGCTCTCCCTCCTTTCTCCTCATGAGAGACAGGAAATTGGGTTAAATTAATGCTTGGTTACAAGTCTTTCAATGTTACTTAAATAGGCAAACAAATGCAACACAGTACAAGGCTTTAAGGAAAAAAAGGGGAAAAATACTAAACCCTTGGAGCCAATAAATTCCTACTTGTGCCTGTTTACAAAGTAACTTTTTGAAAAATTCTCTCTCCCTTGCCTGTAACCAACAAGGCCCCAGATCACATCTGGACCAATAGGATGGATAAAGGTAGGGAGAGAGGCTTTTTCTTGTCACCATCTGTGGCAAGCTAGTTAGAAAGAAAAACGTGAATGGCCATATTTCCTTTGCTACCCAACCAACTGAGGGAGAAAAAACTTCAGGCCTGGCTTTCACCCCTTGGCTGAAAGAGTCTCCTTCCTTCCCCAGGATGGGCAAGTGATGTGGGAAAGGGAGGAGAAAGATGTCCGTTGGCATTGTTACAGCTAAATTAAACACAGATCTGCTCAGATGTAAATATATGCATTGAGCCAACTATAAAGAAATAATAAAATCATACTAGTTAAAGCTACTGGAGAGCATTAGCAAATTTTTAAGTCTCAAGACTACAAGGATAGATACGCATTCCTTTATTACAGTAAGGAGGAATGCTGAAGCATTGCTGAATCTGGTTAACAGTTTTTAACCCACCAATTTCCAATCTAGTGAATTAATGTTGGATATTGCTTCAACAAGTACCTGTTGAATTGGTATTATTGCAGCATATATTCTATTTACCACAGACCACAAGTCCATTAAAGCCAGTCACGAGTCACTACAAATAAAATGAAGCTCGATAGTACCTTGTTTCACAAAGCTTGTAATGTTTTTTTTTCCTCTCCCAGGTTATTTATTTATGGGAAACTTTAGTAACAGCTTGAGCCTAAACATCAGCATCACTGAAGCACAGCTTAGATCTTGGTACAGAAAGAGGGATGGAAGGGCACACAGCTGCAACATGAGAACAACAGCTTCTATTGGAAATGAGCACAAAGAAAGGAGGAGCAACCAATGTAATGCTGTTAAAGCAATGAGCTGGAATAGTGACCTTGCAACAGTCAGGATGGACATCAACAGGTAAGAACGCAATCATCAAAATTAGAAAACAAGATGCTGCAATGATGTGCGTGAGATCATCAGAACCACACCTGGGGTTTGACCCTGTGGACGAAGGAGGAAGACTTGTGCTCAGAATATATGAAGAAAAACATTGCAAGGTATCAAAACAGTCTGGATGCACTAAAAAATAGACCTACAGAACTACTGGGGCTGAAGACAACACTTCACTTGATGTAAAAACCAGACGGATTGCTTACCTCTAAAATCTAGAGACCTTTTTTATATTTCTGTAAGTATATTCCCTCATCCCCACACGTGAGCAAGAGAAACAGGATAAAGTTGTGATAAAAATGACAGATTAAACTAAACCAAGAGAAAGCCATCTTCCCTCAAACGTTATGGTTGTATAAACTAAAAAAATAAAAAACCAAGAAAAAATCAAACCCCACTTTAAATATTAGTAGTCTCCATACAATGTTGAATTTTGAATATAAACACTGGGGAAAAGGGCCACTTTATAAAGTTAACTTACAAATTTGGTTGTTTCTCAGAAAGAACTTGGAATACCCTGTTTTTCCAAATCTTCTTGGAGGGTCCAGCTTTTATTATTAAGACAACAAGCAGAAAACAAACCCATCATCCAAGTATCTTAATGTATCCAGAGAAGCTGAATTAAATACAACGGAAGGAAACAATTAAAAGGGACTGGTTTCTGTTTCCAATTGCTCAGAGCATTATGAATTATTATTACCTCTCAGACTAAAAAAAGTATAATATTGGTCAGACACTAAAAAGCAAATCTAGAAACTGGACAGATTGCAATTTAAACTGAAAATTTAATTTTTTAAGGAGGGCTTTGAGCACAAAACTGGCACATTTAAATATAGCACAATTTCATTTCCCAAATGCTTTTAACTACTTGTGGTTTTCTGAAAAAGCCTGGGCAGTATAATGAAATCGATCTTGCATTAAGCTCTTATTTCTCAAAGAATTGACAGTAAACAGAACATCAGCCTAAAATCTCTGACATAATTTCTTCTTTACTGCTTTTATTAAGTAATTGGCTCTATTAAGAGAATTCTGCTGGAATCTAATCTGGAATTTTTCTTCAAGCCATTTCAGACCACAAAGTATAAAGCAATGGAAGGACACACTTTCAGATAAATTGTCAAATGAGGAATAAGCCTTTCTAGAGATAGGTGAACTGGAAGGAGATTTATCAGTCCTTGTCAATGTTAAATACTTAGGATGGAAGTGAAGTCACTTCTTGTATATGGAAGAGATTGTTTTTAAAAAGGCAATTCTAACAAAAGGAGTTGAGCAAGTGGCTGTTGTCATAAGAAGATCTGCGAAAGACACTTTCCAATCAGGAATAAAAAACAGAGTCAAACATTTGTAAAGCTTTAGTTCTAGAGACAAGAGCATAAGAATATAACATTTCACATAACCAAACAGACCAAATGCTATAGTCCATTCTACAGCCATGATGAAGAGGAGAGAAAAAGATGGTAGGCAACACCCTGGTGGATCCACAACCAACAAACATTTCAAGAATGACTCAAGCTCCTATTAAACTGCAAAGTGCAGAGTAGGAGCAGTCATCATGAAATGAGTAGCCCCTTAAGCTACACATTAAAAAAGAGTAGGAAGATTCTTTCAGAAACAAGGCTGAAATATAATGGGAACAATAACAAAAAAACCCAAATCCATCAGGGTAGGTTGAAATACAATAGTGGTTAAACAGCAAATTAACTGGATTTTAACATGAATCAGAAGTGCATCCTTGTAGTAAAGAAGGCAAACTGTATCCTGAGGGCATCACTAAGAGTACAGCCAGCAGAAGGAGGGCTGAGATTCTTACATTTTACTGGCTCCTGGTCAGTCTACACCTCAAATACCGTACAAAGCTTTGTCCCGCCAGTTTAAAATAGTTACTGAAGAATAAAAAATGGGTCCAGCAGAGTTACCAAGATGATTAGATGGTTAGAGAACTCAACAAATGAAGAAAGGTTGATGGAATTTGGTTTATTCAGCCTAAAGAAGATTTAGGAGAGTTGAAATCAGAGTATTCCAATGCCTAAAATGCAGTTACAGAGGAGATGGACGTACTGTCTTCATGAGGACACATGGTGACAAGACAAGATGCAACAGGAATAATTTTTTCCTGGAAAATTCTGGAATTTCTGTCCACATATAATAAAAAAGTCTTCACTGTGAAACAATAAAGCATTGTAATAGTTTGCCCAGACAGTGGAAGAATCGCCCATAGTAGAAACATTCTAGACTTCTTAAGAGGGCTCTGTATAACATCAACCCAAGGTCTCTCCCATCCTATGACTTTTCTAGAATTCATAATTTTAAAGTGTTTTTAACCAGTGTAGTGCTAATTTTGAAATTGTTTCCTCTTGCTTTTTGCAATAATCCTGAATTAAACGAGGGTCTTCTACAGTCAGTGAAAAAGGCAAGAAGCAACTATTAACTGTTCTAACCCAGTAAGTCAACTCTTGCTCTTACCTGAAAACTCTACAGCTAAAAACCTGCAAACATCAAAAACCCCGACTACAGAAAATGTGGTTTCTGACTTACAGTTCCAAATGAAGAACAAAGCTATCTGAACTATCTCTTCAGCAGACATGTTCACAGCTGTCTTCAATTTCCCTGAACTATGTGTATTACAATCTGAGCAGCAGCACAGACTGCATAGCAGCTATTTGTCCATCCCTTGCTCTGCACAAGGAGGAGAGGTTCCCACATCCTAACTCAGTTTGGCTCAGAAAGGAGTTAGGACATGGAGAAAATAAAAATATGTGTCTATGTCTCTGTTGTATTGTTTAATGAAATAAGCAGGCTGAGAAAGCAAAAGCACTGATATGATTCAGTACTATAATCTATTAAACCATTAAAACAAGATTTGAGGTTTAATTGTACAGACCTTGGCAGGCATTTTCGCATGGCAGAAAATTACTGCCAAAAAGCTTTTAAAGACATATACGCACACAAAAGAGTATCCATTCAAAAAATTAAAAAAATAAAACTACAAAATAACTGCTATCCACACTCCATTGAATCAGGATTCACTGATTCTCAAATCATGGATTTAAGCTGAGGCTATCAGTACTTCTGGCAGTAGGCAAGAATAGATTAAAGAGCAATCCCAACTACTGCCTCTTCAATCCTGGCTTTTGAAAAGGCAGTAAATGGCAAATACAAACTATCAAAACCCTTAAATATTGATTGTTAAAGCTTCTTTCCATCCCAAAGACATGTAACTTTTCAGTTTTGGCACAAAAAAAAAGAGCAATAAAAGGAGCAGTCATACTCAAAAGACCTCAGTAATAGCTTCAGACATTAACATGTGAAGCACTTACAGAATACAGACAGCCTCACAATTTATTCTAAATATTGTCATAATTAAGTCTAACTAGTTGACATTTCTCTTGTATCAGAATTCAATCCAAACAGAAAAAGGAAGCATGTCCTTCCTTAACTCAACAATTTTTGGCTAAAGCATCAGAGCTTAAACCAAGGAGAGAAGTGTTTTGGCAGCCTGACTACTTTGATGAATCAACCAGACAGCACCAGGGACACCATGCACATCATGGAGTCATTGTTTGAACACAAGCTGACATAAGCACATACTCTCGGCCCCTTTTAGTGCTTTTTAAGAATATAATGCTTGGAGTAGAATATGATCTTGCTCAGTGCTGTTAAAAACGTGTATATGTAAGAACAGGCTTAAAAAAAGGCAACCCAAACCATCTTTCGACTTTAGCTTTGTTATTCTACACTTACTATCTGAGTACAAATGAAATCATTGCTTGATTTCAAGGTGCATTCAGCATAGCATTAGGTATACATACATTCCTATCCAATCACATTGCTCAATCACCAACAATTTTATTTATTGTTGCCCTGTAGACCACAAATTTTAAATTTTTAGTAAGACATGTAGCTTTGCTCTGTACAGGAGGTAAAAAGTAGGTGGTCTTTCCAGAAAAAAAGCAGCACTGCATGAATTAGAGGACAGGTACCACAAGGTCTTCCAGTGTACCAGTAATTAGGAAGCATAGAAAGTGTAGAGAAAGGTTAAACCCCCTTAATTTAGTCTATTCTTGCTGCTATCTTAGAACAATTGATTTTTGGTTTCAGAATTTTGAAAGTGAATTATGTCTCAGAATGCTGACAAAAAATGGCAACTAAATTGAAATACTACTATAGATAAGAATGGGTAAGGATGTGCATATCCTGTTTATTAGTCCCCTTCGTAACATGGGACATGCATGCTTCCATCCTTTTTCATGCTTTTATTAGTTGCATAATCAAAATGAAAGTAGCTGAATTCCAGCTAGGGTAAATGCTCCATAGCAGCTAGATGGAATTACTTTATGCTTTGAAGACATCTGGAATTTATGACAGCTTTATGACACTGCACATACTTTAGAGAGCCAGGAGGATCCTATTCCCTCTGGAAAACGCAGCACTTGGCACTGTGCTCTGAATCAGTATGTCAGACCCTGAGCAAAGCTAACACATTATCAGATTGCAAGTGTTTTGTGCCTGTTCATCTGAATGCTAAAGGTGACTCCTTCTTTACCTAAATGCTTAAAAACCCCACCCTTATCTTAAGAGAGCAACCCTCCTCTTTCATGGCTGAGGGATCTGTTCAGCCCTGAATATAATTACACTCAGTAGCTTAGTGCAAGACTGTCCAGACTGAACAGGCTCTAAATGAAAGTTAATACAGAACCTGCCTGCTATTAGTTCCTTAATGACCTTCTGCAGATCACCATTCTTCGCCCTAAGCTTCAAGGAGAAATTCTGCTTGCAAACAACATTCAGACAGCAGGTCTACTAAAATCAACAATATAGTAAAAGCCATACAGTTTTCTACATCAGGAAGAATTTCTCCTGTTTTCATGGGCTATTTTAACCTTATTCTTTTATTGAGGCACTCTTTAAGAAATATCAGATTTGGAACACAGTTAAATATTGTTTAACAACTACATTTCAAAAAATCTGGCCATTTATTCCCTTCCAAATTTGCCTGAATAAATCAAGTAAACTGCACAATGAAGTCATTCATTATATTTTTTTAACAGGATTATATATTAGCTTGTTTACCATAATGCCTTCCCAAAAGAGAAAGTCTTAAGACTTAAAAAACTGTGCTGTGTGTAACTGTATTTGTCAGAGGTGGAAATATGAATAGGACACAATTAACAAAAGCACTATTCTCAAACAAAACCCTTCTAAGACTTCCTTTTTCTTTTTGTTGTTTCCAAGCTATGGTTAAACTTTTCTAGGTCATTTTAGAACTTGTTACAGACTCAATTTGCAAGTATTTTTCCTTTAACCTGTTACATTTTTAAGTAAATCAGTAATAGCTAACTGATTTAAATTGGTAACAGGACAGAAACTGGTGACTAGATAGAAAGTAGACCTACTGCTACTTCTACAGAGAAAAAGGCTGGGATATTTAGGACTTCTCTGTTCTGTGTGGCTCATGCAGCAGCTCAGAAGACAGACAGCCCATCAGTCAGCATGCAGGTAGGTCTAAAAAGCATGTGCTAGCTCTTACTCAGTTGCTAAGGCAAACACAAGTGATCACTGGTATAAAGAAAAGTAGAATTTATAATGACGGAAAACACTGGGAATAAAAGGAAACTGTGGCACAGTCTAAGACATGAGGAGGAGCTGGAGGTAAGAAAAGGTACCCTGTCAATATCTGGATGACAGGGAAGGAGGAAGAGAGCTTCAGTACCTTAAGTAGAATTAATGAGGAAGGGAGATACTCATTATTCTGATGCTTGCTCATTGCTTGTTGGGTTTGAATCCACGCAGTTGCAAAATAAAATTCAAACTAAGTGAAGCTTCAATTAAAAAAAAAAACCAAGTTAATCCTTATCTGATATTGATATTGCTGAGATGCCAGAAAGGTGGATAAGCACAATTCACAATGAATGCAATGCTGGAAATGTTTGAAACATTCGGACACCACTAACATGGTCTTCAGTCAATACTGAATTTTGGGGGATGCTGAAAATAATCAAATTCAGTACAACACAGAAATGAAAAAAAGTGACTGTGCCTAAAGCAAAAACCATTCTTCTCCAAAAATTAACTCAATATAGCCTGCTGATATTATCTTACTCTATCAAAAGAAGGCATGCATTGGCTTCTACAGATGCTGTATGCTGTGGTTTCTCAGTAGCAACACAAGCAGAGAACCATATAGTAATTGCTGAAGCAAGTGAAGTAAGTCGCAAAACCTATCTTCTATTAACTGTTTCTAAAACTCAAGTAATTAGAAGCAGCAATCTATAGAAACAAAAGCATACTCTTGCATGTACACACAACTACAGAATGAAAAGTTTGGAATACTTTCTTTTCGAGATAAGGAAGCTGTCAAAGTCACCTTTCATTTCAAGACTATGAGAAAATATTTCTGCATTCAGTTTTAGAGGATTTATAAAGAAATAAAACATCCTGCCTTTTTTAAAATGTGGGGAAGGAGAAAGGCTCTTTCCACAAAAAAGCTTATCCTCAGAAATAGCACAGTTTAGAACTAGACGTGCCACAGGAAGAGGGGGGAGGGCTTCTATCACAAGCCTGTCCATTGTACTGAAAGACGACTTTTCCTATGGATGGGCAATCATCCTGTTATGTGGCTTTCCACTTCCTCCTGCATTGTGAGTCTCAAGTCATGGAAAGAGTAAAGTTCTTAAAGTGAGGATTGTGTTGGGAACTCCGAACACTTTCAATACAAGTTAACCAAACAAATACATCATGGTCAGACTATTAACATCCTGGTTTAGTTCGCTGAAGCCATTATTCTTTTGAAAAATAATGTAATCAGGAGAGCTCTGGATAGTTATCTTGGTAGCTCTTTTGGCTTCTGATAACTACAGTAGAAAGCCAAGTTCAAAATGCAAGGCAATGAAACCTTCAGGAAACAAACTGTCCCTAAACAGAGGCTAAATGGGAGCACAGCGAAAGATTCAAAAAACCCCAAGCTATAAAAAAGTATCTCTGAAATCCAAGCAATGGTACTCTAACTGCATGTAGGGAACATTAATTTAAACCTCAAGTTGCTAAAGGTTCAGTTACAGTTCGAAAAATGCCATCTCTAAAAGGCTGGTTTAAAGTTCCTCAGTAAGAGGTCAGCTGCTCCCTTAAGAAAAAAGCTATTAGCAACTTGGAGCAAAGTGACTAAAGAGCTATTAGTGTTAGTTAGGTTAGGACTCGTAGCATGTGTTCCAAGAAGAGAGTACAGTACATACCAGTGCCATTGCAATCTATGCAGTCAACTGTGGAGCAGCCAGGTTTATGCCACTGGCAGATTCTAATGAGCTGCAGCTACAAGTATGCTACATTAAACAGCTCTACAGTTACCTGATACCCTTCTGTTTTTTTCTGGCACCACTTCAGCAAGGCGTTTCTCTTGGATCCTCCATATTCCCTTGCTAGGGCAGACAAGGGATCTTTCCTCTCTTCCCTAGGAACAAGGCAGAAGTGCAACTTAGAGGTTGTACTGTATCTTGCAACAGAAATACATATTCTAAAAGCTTAAAAAAAAAAAAGACAAATTACCGTCACAGTGAAAGTAGCAGAGTACATTACTGACTGAAAAACAGAATACACAGGAATACCTGCAGACTTGAGAGTGATTTTGGAGTAATCCTCTAGCAAATTATGTTTCTTTTTCTTTAAACATTTTTTCCTAGGTGTTTCAACCCTAATGATATTTTTTCTAAAGAGTCCAGAAAATAAATCTCACAACATGGTAAGTTCCAGCTTGAACCATTAAGCTAACTCAAGTGACTTTACTTTGTATTTAGAAAGAGAATAAACTGATGCTATCTCTTTTGCATATTATGGCTGACTACAAATGTCACCTTGAATCAAGTTTGCATATTAGCAGCACGGTGTTATTAGCAGAACATTCGCCTGGGATCTGGAGTTCTCCAAAAAGAGGGGAGAGATCTGACTAGGCTGATCTACCATTTGCTTTCTCAGCACAATAAAAGCTATCAGTTCATTTCACTCCCAGTTTGTCAAGATATCTTAAGTAATTTTTTCTCTAAGGAAAAACTGGGGAAGAAAAGAACAATCATATCTGATCTGGCAATTTTTTTCCATGAATCTTACAGTATAAGCATCTCTTTACCAGGCTTCAGAAATAAGTGCTTAGATTAAAAAATATATATTATAAAGATTAATACTTTTGTAGTGGCCTAGTCACATGATTCAGTATTTCTATACTCTACTGAAAGTCTTTAACAAAAAAGACTAGGTATCACACCACTATGCAGCTTAGTTGCAGGGCATAAAGTGTGCCAGCAGTTGTCCTTATTAAGTTCCATTTGGAAAATTCAAGTAAGACAGCTGTCAGTGAATGCATACTGCAAAGACTTCCTGCCATCTTCTGAAGAGCTCTATGCAGATGCAAGTGAGAGTCTCACAATATCCATAAAGATCATACCCTATGCTACTCCTTTTGACTATTTCCAAAAGGACATACAGAGTATACGCATTCACTCTTAAATCTTCAACTCTTTGTTCTTTAAAACCCACTTGGTGACTGGAAAGAGGGACAGAATGTGGAAATACAGAGTCTATTCAGTGGATTCTGTGCTGTAGATTTAAAGGTAGCAATTCTCCAGGTCCTGCTAGGGAAAAAGAAAGCATCCACAGAATGTGGATTTCTTCATGCATGTGTGCTGCTAGCAGAACACCAGAGACTGTTCCTCTTATCAGCATCTGTTACTATGCACAAAGGAAGAGAACATGTACAAACATACAGCAAAACCTTATAAGCCACTAATCTTAAGTGTATGTATTGCAATTTGTTTAGCTTTCTTTCCTGAAATACAGATGACAACATCTCAAAGTTGCTTAGAGATAACACTCGAAACATCCATGAAAATATATGCACAGCAGAACAATAAACAGGAAACAGTAAGTGCCTTTCAGCATGGAAGATAGCAGTATGAGCCTTCAAACCTAACCGCTAATCTCAGAGAGTTACCATGACAAGGAAGTTGATAATTGTGTATTTTAAATGTGAAATAATTTATCTCCATAGGTTACTATATCTAACACACAGCTAGAATAATGCTTCAAGAAATTCTGTAGTTCAGTTCTTAAATCACTAGCTATTTCAACAACCCAAATGTGTATTTTATTCATTGGTGATTGTAAAAAAATAACAATGAGATCCCATATTCAATCTACAATGAAGACTGTCCAACACTATGAGAATTTTAGAACAGAGACTGGGGACAACATAGAAGAACCCAAACTGAAAGCTCCCTCTCTTTATGCTAAACATATTGTTTAGACATGAGGGAGCTGTACAGCCTGTTCTCAAATTCCAGTAAGAGCACATGGTTTATATCAGGTTCTCATAGTTATGAAAACACTGCTGAGAAAAACAAATTGATGTAAGTTGTATGGAGATAATGAGAAATGGTTTAACATATAAATCTTACAAGTTAGTGTATTAGGTCAACTGTATTCCAAATCAAAGAGCCAATGACATTTCAAGTAGAACAGGGAACAGTAAACTGCAAGCATTTGTTTTAGTGAACTACTGCAATAACTGTTTAATTTACAGCATCTTTCAGAAAAAGGGGGGGAAAAAAGAGGAGATCACATAACACATCGAAGTCCAGCAGAGACATTCTAAGGATGGTTACATAGAGTGTGTGGGCATCACTGCACACCCACTGCTACAGATTCCTCTGCTAAGGCTTCTTGCCGTGCTTAGGATGGCAGCCAACGTTGAGCAGCTTAGTAACGATATCATAATTATAACTGTACAATTTTGCCATGAAATGCCACACTATTTGCTACAGACTGCAGACTGCCATCAATGCAATTTTATACATGATCAGTTCAGCGTTCATATACAGGTAATTTAGTCTTTTTTTTTCTTCATTTATAGATGTACTCAGTCTAAATTTAGGTGCTACCACGCAAGATTAATTGCCGCTGGTAAAATAGCCACAGATCCAAACTCAATTCAATTTGTGCCCAGTGAAAAGAGAGCAGCACTGAGACATGTCTCAGCTCATTTCAGAGAAATCATTTTCAACAGCACACACAGCTGTGAATAACTTTACAATTGTATAATCTAATTATTGCATGTTGCAAATGTCTCAGAACATTAAGGGTTTAATATTTCTGCTGTACACAAGTTTTGTCAGGAAGCTCTGTGTGAAATGGTCTTGAGAAAGTAATTTAACTTTTGTCTGCCCATTTCCCTATCTACGAAGCAGGGCTAACTACATACGTCAATTGCGTAACAGGGAGGATTAAATAATTTGAAGTCCTTTGACTGATAAGACTACAGATAGGAAAAGTTTGAAATTTGTCACAGACTTATCTTTTTATCTTATTAAGGAAAGCGGGTTGCCTGGCCATTTGTTACTTAGACTTGTATTATGATTTCATCTGTGACACAAACCAGGACCAGTCACTCATGGCTATTTAGAAGACTAGTGTTTCTAGTGTCTGAAATTAAGACCTAATCATGCTACTTTTTGTCTTCAGCTGAGGTTACAAGAGGTAAGGTTTATCATGTGGTCTCCCTGGGTTCACACCACTCTGAAAGATTTGTTCAACATTCTGTAAGCTCATTTCTTGAATTTGGACTCATAGTATTTTTGAACAGGTAGATGCTATTTAATGATATGCCTTAGCTTGGTTTTCTAGTGCAGCATAAGGTTTTGGTATTAAACTCAGAAGCTCTGTAACGCCTAACTTCTGGTCTAAATTTTAAAACATACATTGAGCTGCAGAAAACACCTTCTGAAGCTCTCTAAGATTACTGAAGATCATTATTGTAGGGATGGCAGTGAAGTCTGCAGTCCAAGTGCCAATATTATATACTACATATATGCAGAGAGATGGCTATGAAATTAACACATTTCAGTGCATCACAAAAAGCGGTTCTTACCTTATTCGACTTCTGGTTGTAGGGGTGACTGATGCTGTAGGAGAAGATGAGAGTGACAGTTGTGGTGAGGTGGTACCCATTGCCATGAGAGATGCTGGAGATGCTCCATCAGGTGCACTGATATCCCGCTTGATTTCTTCACTACTTCTTCGAGAGACTAAGTGGGAAAATGCCCATAGATTTATCATTTGCAAATGTTAAAACTTTCAAACATATTCTCACTCTCTGACAAGTGTTAGCTCAGAAATGATGCACAGAAACCTATACCCAATACTACGCTTCAACATTTTTCTTGGTACTTTCCACTTCAGAAATATCAAGGGTTTAGATGGCGCTACCAACGTTTATGAGCAGGCCTGTATCTTGAAGCAAAGACAATCTGATGAATGTATCTTAACGGAATATTGCTAATTACATTTGAAGGCTTTTATGAATAAGAAGGAATTCTAACACCAAACTACTTAATTTTCTCTAGTCCATGTATTTGTTACTAAGCTTCAACTAGTTAAAAAAAAAAACACCTCCGAAGCAAAACAGTTGAGAGAGAAAAGCTGAGCTATTTCCACTTCATTTTAATCAGGAACTGGCATGTATGTGATGCTCTGGATGTTAATTAAACATCACCCATAAGCATATCAAAGATTGACCTGAGGCTACTCAGCCACATTCTATAGAGCTTGCTTCATTTCAAAGGACAAACAAGATTTCTTTTGTATGAAAGCACAAGCATTACACTCTGCAAAATGGATTTTGGAAAGGTTGTATTTTTTCTACATGGAAGAATTTCCAGTTAAAAGTATGAGGTTTGCCTTTTATACCTAAATAGTCACCACTGTTTATACTTGGGCAAACCAAAAATACAATTCTCCATATATATATATATCTATATGTGTGTGTGTGTATTTTCTAATGACTTAGGGTGAGTAATTAATTTATTGATACCAAACATAAGAAGATGGAGAAAAAACACTTTTGGGTGGATTTTTTTTTTTTTTAGGACACATTCTTAGGACAAATCAAAATTATTTTAAATACATTTTCTTCTTGAAACCATCTGCACAAATATAGGTGATTTTAAAAAGCATTTCTCTCCAATTACTTCTGCCTAGTTCTTAAAAAGTGTCATTTTCACAGTATCACACTATTTGTGCTATAAATCTTACAGATCTGTTTTTAGAAGCCCCTGCTGACACCAAGATGACAGTTTGATAGTAAACTAACACTGTACATAAACTTCTAATTAGCAAGGCTGTAATTTAGAAACCCAAAGTTAACATCAAATGTGCAGCAACCACTCTGAGTAATACTGAAGGATATTGGTGGATGATGCCAGTCACAAAATGGACTAGTTTAAAATGATTCACTGCAATGGGTACAATTTTTGCTAATATGCAAAATATTTATATACATTAGATAATGTAGACTGACATATCTGTTACCTAGAAAGAACAATACTCCTATTTTAAGCCATTGACAATAATTCTTTCCACAAATAAAAATAGAATGGCCTAATTGGAAAAGGGTAATATGCTTCTTTGCCTCACTCAATTAAAAAATAATCCTACATCCAAGCAAAGAAAAGCAACAGCCAGGAACAGTTTCTTTCCTCACATATACCTTGTACACTTAAACTGTCTGTAATACAAGGAAAGATGACACAGAAGTCAACTGTTACATGCATGATTCATACATGCATGTATACATCGGGTATGTTGGTGGATGTCTATATATGCAACAGTAAGTACACTAGATGAGCAATTAAAATTCTCTTCAGTTCCACCTGATGCAATAAAACAACACATTATTTTACCAGTGGACTTTAGTTTCTTTCCTCAAAGACTTCAATCGAAAACTTGAACACTGAAAAATAAGCTATTCCGTACACTCAAATAGTTTTCTTGACAAGAGCTTGATAGCCTGAAAACCAAAGCTCTCTCTTGACAAAGTAAAGTAGATCTGCAAGTACATTTTGAAATAAGAGTTCTTAATTTTACTACTCATCGAAAAAACGTGATATTACCAGAAATAGATTTGGCACTTTCCATAGCAGGTACTCTTGGCAAAGATGCTGGCCTGCTGGTAGAGGATGTTCTCAGCAAATGTTCTGGACAAAGAAGAAGAAAACAGCATTAACAAAGACTACAGTTACATTTAAGACAGTTAGGTATGAGTCATTAATAATGCCTAACAGTGCCTGAGTTTGGCTCTTTTACTGAAAGAAACTGATTTTATCTGTATGAAAGAGAAGGCCTAAATTTGCTCATTATCAGTGAAGCTCACTATGAATACATCCCACCTTAATCCTTTTTCCCTAAGGCCTCTTAATAATCCACTTGCCCTGGTCTGTGAAAAATTAACTGCTAAACCAAAAGGCTGAGCAAGTAATTCCCATTTAGTACATGGCCAAAAGTATTCAATATGCCAATGAAGATTGTCCCCCATGTGGTTCTTTTCTCTTTGTTTTGCTGAAAGTTGGTTTGGGGGTATTGGAGTTTTTTATTTTTAAATAAAATCATGTCTTTTTTTTTTTTTTTGCCTTCAAGCATTGGAGTCTAAAAGGTGCCTTTACATATTGTAGGGAAAGACAAGTTCTGCCTATTGCCAATAAGTAAAACCAAACTATAACAAAATTCATTTTGTAGCATTAAATCAAAGCTATTTTTTAATATTGAGGAAATATTCATTCAAATAAAACCTTTAGATTGTAAACAAAGAGTCTATGTACTCCCATGTAGAAACACTTGGAAGGCAGTAATCGAAATGCAAAAAAAACCTGATAAAAATGAAGAATGAGGATTAAAAAATAGTGAAATCCCATTCAATAGTTGAAAATGTGACATAAAAAGCTACAAAGTATCTTGATACAAAGATGCTTTAAAAATATGTACTGTTGTAAACAGAAATTCTGTCTGGCACAGTGTACTGGAATGCAGTCCTTCTCCTGCATTAACTGACTACAATGGAATCACAGCTACTATGTAAAGCATACCACTCATTTTGTCTAAGCTGATGTCTACCCATGAACTCTGTAACAATTAAAGAACCCTAAACTATCTTCTTGGAAAGGCATTTCAATATTCCTAAAAATATCCAAGTTTCTAAAATTAAAACTCCAGCTGCATTGTACAAATAACCTCAATATGCACTTAACAAAAGCAAGAAGGAAATCTGGCACATACAGACTATTATGAAGTGCTACAAAAAAAAAAAAACCCAACCAAAAACAAAAGCACCCAACCCTTCAGAAAGCATCAGACCCCAGGAATACCAAACTGAGAGGAAATATTCAGCCTGGAGTCATATGGGGATTATCTTGAGAAACATCTACACGAAAAAACCCACCCCTAAAGCAGGCATAAATCAGAGAGCTGCACCCAACAGATGATAGCCATTCATTCTCACAGGAAGAGCACATTGTGAACAGTGTTATGAGAGACAAAACAAAGTTTGGAGAACAGGGAAATATTGGGAAATGGATAAATCAACACTCAATTCCAGTCAATTTTTCATCTGGCTCCTGAAGATTCAATACTTAATAAGTTTATACTTTGTTATTCACATGCAATGCCAACTATCATCCTTGTTTCATTCCTGGGGAAAAAAAAAACAAACACAAACCCCACAACCACACAATACATAATGTAACCCCAAAGTGTATATTTTTAATAACTGGAAGACAGCTGCAAGACATGTCCCTGAAATCACCTTATCTTGATTTTGCAAGTGACTTCAGTTTAAGCACACATTAAAAGCTGTCAGAATGATGCTGAGTTTTAGCACACAGTCACGGCTCCGTTGAAAATTCATAAAAGCATCTTTATGATATGCCACCATGTGTGATGAAACACAAGTAATAACTTGAATGTGAAATAGTCTATGAAAATATTTTGATACTAAAAAGCATATAATATGATAATGCTTTAGATACCAAATAATACAAAATAAATATTAATAGCATTGCTAAGAGCAAAGCTGGAATGAACTTGGATCAATACCTTGAACAGGGATTTCAGCATAGCTTGGTCTTTTGTCTGTCAGCGTAGCAAGGGGTTTTGAAGCTGAGATTGGTCCACTTATAGAATGCCTCTGAAATGGAAAAATACTTGTGTCAAACATAATTTGAAGGCAAAAAAAAGCAAATACGGAATTGCAGAATCAGTTTCAGAAATCAGATATGACATTATTTCTGATTTAAAAGACTTAGAATAATAAAGAAACCTTTAAAAATAACTTATAAGTTAAAAAATAAGGATGTGTCCTCTTTACCAGTTGCTTTTGCCAATGAGAATATTCATATACTCACTATGCATTGAAACTGTAACATTTACTTTTTTAAGCTGAAACCTGTTCCTCAAACCAATGTTGCAAATTAAGGTTGAAAATTCTCTTGTAGTTTTTGTGTTAATTGTCACCTTCATTTACATTTTGTTTGTGCAAACCTGTTCTAGGTAAACCTGGTATGTTCAAACTAATACAACCCCCTATATGTAGCCAAGATTTTAGTGTTTGATTTATGCTACTAACTTAGACCTTTACTTTGTGCCTTTTCCCAGAAAACTAGGATAATGGTGTGTTAGATGTACACCAAAGTCCCCTTTGCTAAGAAAAACCCTAGTGAAAAAACTATTTTTAAAGTTATTTTTACTATTTACTACTATTTTACTGATTAGAACATAAACAGCTTTTGTTACCACCTATTTGAGATGCTCTGTGAACAACTGGAGAGAGACATTTTGTGAAGTATTTGTCAAATATGTAAGAAAATACAAATATAATTATTTTTTCTTTCCCAGGTCACTTTCATTTCTGTTCTGCTCTAAGCAGGCTACAAATTGAATTTTGTCTTCTCAAGTTTTATATAAAACACTTAGCAACAAATGGCTTCTGGCAGCTTAAAGTGCAAGGACCTGATCACAGATGTGCTAAATCTTGCACACAGAAATTTAATAACCACTGGATAGCACTGAAATAAGCATCTGTGTCACACAAATTAACTGTACAATGCAATAATTACCCTTACAGTTACTGAAACTCATAGGCACTTGCTGAAGACTCTGGGAAGACCATCTGGGAAGAGCCTATTGCAAATTATAGTACATTCATACCCTGCCCTTTCTATTAGGTTCCAATATTTAACCAAAATCAGATCAGTAATTTGTTTCTCCTGAAAACTCTTTCTGCTTTCCATCTGTTCAAGGATTAAATGAGACGTTTAAATGAGCCTTATCATGAGATAATAAAGGTCAGATGTTTCTCACACCAAATCACGTAGGCAATACAGACAAGTTCAAAATTGTGACTAAAAAATGTTAGCAGTATATACTTTGCAGCACCATGTAGCACAAGCAGGATTACAGGAGTATTTATTCATTATATACAGTCAAACTAGAGTTATGCTTTTGTGATATAAATTAAATGAAGAATACAACTGCCAACATATAGCATGAAGGATTTCCTCACTTAATATATCTATACATCTGCAGGTTAAAGTGACTGGATTGTGAGCTATGCACAGAAGTGTCTACAGCAGCTTCCCATAAGAGCTGGTATTTCAAACTTGCATTATAACTTTAAAGTTCACTTCACCCACTTGGGATTTTGAATAAAGGACAAGGACTGTATCAAAGTGAGACCTACTTTGTTCCTGCCCCTCAAGGAAACAGCAGATAGATAATGAGATTAAAAGAAAAAGATTTCATTTTGGTTAGCTTTGAGATTGTTATTACAAAGACAAGGCAGTACAGAACTCCAGCCAGGACCCAAAGGTGTGTACAACAGAGCAGGCACAGTGCTGGCCAACCATATATCTTTATCACTCAGATCACTTTCCAGATATCACTTGAAAACAAACATCCTTTACGGATATTGTCAGAAAGTAGTCACACTGCTGAACTGATAACTTGCAGTGTACAGGTCTTGTCTTGTCTCCCTGTTATAAAACAAACTGTTTACCTTTTTGCTTCTGTTGACATGGTAGACAGAGCTTACTTTCACTACTGCTAGTTCCTTATTACATATCTTACAACTACCAGTAGTAACATCATGACTAATACACCACAATTAGAGGAAAAAGAACCCACTAATGTTTATCTAGTTCCACTGAGCATCATCTATCTGGTAGTAAAGCACAAGTCTCTTGGAGAATAATTTTCCCTGAAACGTTACACAAATGTTAAAAACTCTTCTGCTTGACTGAGCTTTTTGTGAATTTGCAGATTAGCCGTTCCTCATTTCACCTATAAAACAAACCACACCTGAGGTGCAATCAGAGTATGGATCCTAGCAATCTCCTTTATAAATACCTTTTTTCCTTCAACTAGAAATATGTTCTAAAACTCAATTAGCTGCTAAATACCATTTGTCCTCTACACTAGCATTCACACTCCTCAGCACTAAATAAAAGGATCAAAAGATGTTTGGAGGAATCACATGCTTTTGAGGCAACTCATGGAGGATACACATTGTACAGAAATTACTAAAGATGCCCTGCAATCGGTGATCCTCTTGTTCATCCTACATTGAAGTCTAGCAGAAGAAAATGCTAGAAAATTTACAAACTTGTTTTGATGTGAACAATTTTCTTCACACATCACAATTAAAGTGTTTCCACATAGCAGTCTTTGTATAACGCAGTTACAGTAAGAGATAAAGATGCTAAGATAACCAACAATTGCTTTCTCACAACCATCCCTAGTTTGAAGAGAAACTTTCTGCTAGCTACTTATGACTTTCCAGATTATAATTTTTTGTGCGTAAGATGAGTAACAACTCTAGAAAAGGAACCAGTACACAGGCGAGACAAAGCAGAACAAACACCTGACACTTCAGATCTGAAACGGAACTATGGCAGGATGAACTAGCCCCTTAAACTACAAGTATTTTGCTTCTCAGTCTTAATCGCTGTGTCTCTTATTGGCTGTGGAAGGAAACATGACCTTCAACCCCTGTCCTATTCCTGATCACTTTGTGCTTCAGTATGTACTTCAGTAATTACCTCATGCCAATGCACTCACACATGGCAATTTCAGAACACACACAGTTCTTCACATATTAAATAGTGAAGATGTGGAAATTTTGACACCAAACTGCTTGAAGTCTGAAAGTTTATATGCTCAAAGCAAAGCAGAACATTCAGTGGTGATGAGTAAATCTGAAACCATGCCTAATTCAGAGGGTCCTCCAGCTATGAAACAGGAAAAAAAGTACTTAGGGGAAACAACAGATATGCTTCCTTGTCCTTACATTCCTTCCTAGGCATCTGCTTTGGTCACTCTCAGTGGCATACCAGACCAACTAAGCTTTGGGCTAACCTAGCAGGGTTGTTTTTATAGTGTGAAGAGCATTCTCTTCATACCTGTTTTCCTAAACTGTTTTGCAGCATTCCTAAGCGCTGTGGTAAATAACAGCTATGTTCCACTGTGGGCTTGGACCTGAAGCCAGAAAAGGTTTTGTTTGTTTGCTGGTTTTCAGTTGCAAAAATGTCTCCTAGAATGCATCTCCTTGAACATACACATATTACTGTAAAGAAGAACTCACACCGTGATGACTTAGTAAAGTCTTGCTTTTCAATTGCAAAAGAGCAACAACAGATGAAAAATTACACAGAACACAAAACTGCCAAGGTAGTAATATGAAAACAAAAAAAAAAAAGAAAAGATGATGAAAATTGGTTTTGAACCAAAACCCCTTCTCTGTTGAACAGGAAATATTCTTTAAATCAATTTACATAATTGAGGTCACTAAACCTATTTGCCTTCTGGAAAATTACAAATACTTTCAAGAAAACCACTTATCTTCAAAAAGACAATAGAAGCTGTTTTCATTTACAGGCCCTCCCCTTTGTTTTTCAGGCAACTAATACCACTAATGAGTATCCAGCTGTTAATGACTTGGTTCTATACCAGAAGTTCAATTCAATATTCAAGTAATTCTGGCAGATCAAGAACATCAAAGAGCTGTAAACTTGAGCAGGTTTGCAGTATTCTAAAGGATTATTTTGGTTCATGGTTAACTTACAGGTAAATAAAGTGAAATAAGCCTTAGGCTTCATCAAAAAGTCTTTTGTCTGCCAAAGCTCTGGCCTAGCCCTTTAGAACATGAGATTAAGTCTGCCTCTTCCTACAAGAGCACGGAAATCAAACAGAAATATAAAGACAGATCAGTAGGAACAAAGCATCTGTCAGAGAACTTGTCACATTTAACTACTTTAGAAAACTGCTGTCAAGAGTGACTGAGCCACAGAAGTAGCAGAAGCTCTCACAAAAACATTCAATTTTTTTCTCTTTGTTTTGAGGCCATCTATTTGTTTCATGGAATTCACTCCCAAATTAATAAAAGCTGCACTAGTCTGAGCACAGGAGAACAGTCACTCTGTTCCAGGTATACTAAAAGCTTATATGGATGTAAATTACTCAGTCACACAGAGAAGATTTATTACCAAAACATTACACTGACCTACAGTAAAAATTAAGTTCTGGCACTTCTGGTTAGCAATATCTTGAAAGCAACAGGAGAACTACTGATATTAAAGGAATAAAATACATAGTAGGCTGATTTTTTTCTTTGTGAATTTGACCCCACGTGCTTTGTCCTGAAACTTGTTGCCTTTTGCCAAATCTCACTTCATGTAGGTAGTGAGATAATAAAACCAGCAACAATCTATGAAGCTGAGCATAATAGTGCTGACGATGCAGTCTTAGTGTATGTAAGCTCCTTTAGCAGCTGAACAAACGGACAATGCTATAGAGGGGACAGGACAAAATACACAGCACAATCACCAACTTGACAAACTTCAGTCAGTACAAAATGAACAAAGACAATTAATTCACAGTTATTTCATTCCTCTCTGCTCAGGTCTGATATTGAAAGCACATGCAACATGGGATACATTTATACTGATGACTGGTGACAGATTCTGTGCAGATCTCAGTCCATTGCCTGAAGGGGGATTACCGCTGTTTCTGTGCCAGGCACAGGACTAAGAATTGACAAATAGCAACTCTAAAACAAAGGAATGCAGATAAGTCTTCTTCCCATGCTTCTCAGTAGCACAGGACAGTGATGGTTGGGAATATTTAACAAGAACTTCCAAATTATGCCAGATCTTCTATTTACAACACCGTTCTCAGTGAAACACTCTTGTTAGACTGAACATTTTAGTAATTACTTCCTTGAGGCAACATTTTATCATTATTTTCCCAATATTTGTATACCACCACTTAAGAGTTTCTCATGCTCTTTGTTATAAAGACGGATTAAGTGCAGTCATAAATCACATACCTGCATAGGGGATACAGCAGCAGCTGGGGGAGTTTTCATGGGACTTGGGCTCAGGGGAGTGCGAGGAATTGTGGCAGTAGCAGGGCTTGGAACTAGTACAAACACAGAAAGGAAGCCACCATGAGCATTGCACTCTTTTGCAGTGAAACAGGAGACTGGCTGTTACAGCAAACTCTCACTTCGTACCTTACATTACTAGTTATACCAGATGACATTTTTCAGAATTTCAATTAGTAACTGACTGCAAAATCATTTAAATGTATGCCCACACATTTACTCCTCTGTAATTACATTCATTTTTTGTCTTGAATATATCACCCACAGTTAAAGCATAAGTTTACTGGGGGTGGACAAGGCTAAGGTGAAGTATATTATTACCCTGGCAGATGTAAATGATGGCATCATTAGTTCTCTGATCTTCAGATAATTAAAGAAATGGTATCAGGTTCCTGGGTCTGCCAGTAAGACAAGAAAGATAACCTGTATCACCTGCTTCTCCTTTCTAGTTTCCAATCAAAGGTCACAGGCACTAGATATTATACCCCTGAAATTTTAGGATTAAACAAATAACAAATTTAGACATGTATGAAACCAGAGAAATACTAAATTGGTGAATCAGCCAACTGATTATTTAACAGCATGTTTAGACGTGAATGCTGAGGAATAAGGCAGACACTAGCTTGAAATAAAAGACTGAAAAGAAGGAAGAAGGGATTTATCATTTTACCATCTAACTCTGGGCAGGAAAGCACCTTTATCCAACAGCAGACTAAAAAAAAACCCTTCTAAATTAACACTAGCAAAGTAAAAAACTGTAAATGCCTACGAAGAAAGAGAACAAGCGTAGAAATAGAAACATGCACAGAATCACCAAATAATATTGAGATGCTTCTATACCTTAACCAATTTTCAGGTTATAAGCAATTACAAGTAGATTTGCCATGCACAGTACAGTGCTGTAAGTCTCTCTGATGAAACAGACTACTTCAGGCTAAGCCCTTTTACATAAGAGACTCACAGTGACTTTATTGCAAGTGAAACTCAAACCCTGAAGACCTGAGAGGGGAAATATTTTAATCCATACAGGGCCTTACATGCAAACAAAGCTAAACTCCAAGCACTTCTCCTTCCAAGGTAATTACTTGGATTCTTTATTCTGTTCATCTACAGAGAAGGACAACAGCACCTGTTTTCACAATCAGAATTACAGTAAATACTCTGTCTCAACAGTGAAATCCCTTTCATTTTAGAAAACATTCCCTCTACCTTTTAATAGGCGATACTAGCTGAACCTTATTTTTAATTTTCATCAACACTTTGGTTATAAGAATGTAAGTCATTAAAAGAAACAAACTCAGCTATAGCTATTACACAGCTTTCAGAATGCTTAATTTGGCACATTAAGTTCACATTTTAATAGTCATCCTGAAATCAGCTGTGCTTCTAGCTATAATTATGTGCGTAATATGTGTTTATGTATTTCTAATATACAGGAGAACTGAATCAAAGCATCTAGCATATGAGTAATTGGCAATGCAACAATGAAAATAAAGACAAGAAAAGGATGCTTGCACATAACCACAGCAAGCAATCTGTTGTGCAGTCTAGTTTAGGTTGGTTTGTTTCAGCCATCACTTACAGGTCATGACAGTACAGTTAAATAATTTACCTTTGCATTACCTAAGCCATTAGAAGTGTCCCTGCCAACATATGCAAAAATCATACCTTGGTACAGCTATGACACTGGTTGAAAATAATTACCTTGGGAGGCACTGTCAAATGACTTGATGAGTGTTTTTACTGTAGGAGTTGGCTCTGAGGAGGTGGATGATCTGCGACTCAGGCCCATTCCTTGTCTCAGAGCTGCCAAGTCTCTCTCGACAGCATTCATGTAATTGTACACTCGACCACGTTCCTCTTCCTGCCTGAAATCAACATGCATCCCATTTAAGGTGTTTAAATAACATTTTAACATGCAAAGTCTTAAAAAAATCAACACAAATTTCCAGCCAAATTAAAATCTATGGTCCAAATTGGCCATTACATTACCTAGTTTTCTTTCCACTGTAATTTAGAAACAGATTACGAACCTAAATTATCACTCTAAGTTCTTACTATTTGTTAGCAAGAAAACTTCAGCACCAGCTGAAAAGTCTATCAAATCAATACTTAATTTAAGGCTTAATTCCTGCTCCTATCTCTTTCACATACGCATTTGAACATGGATGGAAAAAACCTGAGCCTTAAGAATTTCACTATTTCTCACGAAAATAACAGTCTCAGAGGGCAGAACTTTTTGCTTCCACCTGAATAAATAGAAAACAATTTACTAAGGAGGTAAGAACACATTTATGGCATACATCTTTAGGCAGCATTTGAATTAGTTTAACAAAACCACTACTTTGATTTTTAGTACAGAACAGTTACGGTAGTTATTATAGTCAGTGTCACAAGAATTGTTTGAAGCAACATATTTTCTACAGTCAGGAGTAATTAAATGTTGACTGATTTTTTTGCTTCAGACTTTCCTAGCACCTTCCCTCGAATACAATACCAGTATCACTTCCAAGGAATCTGAATCAGTTGCCTCTTTTCTGCACTGCAACAATAAGTCAAAGAATGCTTGCGGATAATATGGAATCAGCAAGCCAGTTCTACCTTCAAAAGTGCAACTGTAACCTCAGAGGTTCACTTGCAAGCAGTAACTGAACAATTACAATTCTGGCTGAGATGCATTAGTAAGAATTATTCATATGTCTTAGTTTGGTGATCTTACTTCAGATAAGATGCCTGATGCCCACCAGTCATCCACCCAGATAATTTTCCATTTTCAATGTAACCAGTCTACTTTTCCTACAATTTTTCCCCAAGCTCCACAGCCTACATTATTTCATATTCTACTGGATGCTGGGTTAAGTGTAATGTATACTATAAAATGCCCATCCACATGCAAAAAATTGTTTAATATATACACATTGTTTAATATATACACAATATATAATACAAACATCATTACCATAATTGTAAGCTATACATAGATATATTCAATCCCTAGAGACAATGTAGTCAGATTCAAATGATGCTGTCCAAGATATTCCTATTCTATGAATATGAGGACTTAAATACTTCTGAACGATGTATAACAGTTTCTAAACAACTGTAGCACCTAATTCAAGTCACAATACATTAATACATTATAGTTTGAATTATTCTACTAAAAATGTCTTTATACCAAAGCATCTTTATTCCCAGAAACGATTATCAGTGGAAAGAAAACAGTACAAGATATATGCAGAATTAGATGAGGACTTTTTCTCAGGTAAAAATCCAGTTGTATTTTAACCATACCAAAAGCCTTGGCTGCTAATAAGAAATACTAATGATGGCACAGAAAGGCCAACACTCCTTGTTTTTCCACACTGAGGAAAATGCCCAGCTGTTAAATGGGAAAAATCTCCCACTTAACCTGGTTTTGCAAACTGAATGTTTTTGGATGGATGAAATATAAAGAAACAAATATTGTTCTTAAAGTTATTTTGACCCTTGAAAGCCTGCATTGTGGGAATACAGACAGCCACAGTGAGAGGATTTATGAACTTCTGGAGTCTCAGCAGTAGGTAAGATACTGGATTTCCAAAGTTGTACCCCCCAACAAAAGAAGCAATATTCCTATTGTCTTTGCATGCTTGCGTGACTTGATTTCTTCCAGCTCTTTAGTGAGCTTCTCATTTTTCTCCTGAGCTTCATGTAATCTACGCTTCAGGTCTCCTATCTCTTCCTGGGCCTCAGACTTGATATCATTTGCTATAACCACTGCAGTCTGTAGATCAGCCTGGAACTGACGCCATTCTGCCGACTCCTCCTATAAATAAAAAACCACTAAATTGTAAGCAGCAGCAAGAACTTTGAATCTAAAAATAAAAGTTACCTTTATTATTCATAGTTTCCCTATGCTGTTACATGAGTGACAAAGGCACTCATCTCTGGCATTAGATACGACCTAACTTACAGGTTAAATTGAAGAAGTTTTCTGGAATTAAGACTTCCAAGGTCATGAATTTCTTTTCTAGAAACAAAGAAAATGTTCAAAGTGGAGTGTGTGTGTGTGGGAATTACAAAATTAAACTATGCATCAGAAGACATAGGAACATTTTCTCCTACGCCCAATGCTGTATCTTTGTGACACTGAGAACGTTTCAGAATTCTTTAGTGTCTGTAGGTTAGCCAATATTTTTCTATATGATGCCCATCTCTCAGAAATAATTATTTTAATGGTACTACATCTAATAATACTATCTTTTCACAATTGCACATGCAGGCCTTACGACTTTCCAAGTTCACAGTTTATTGAGATTTTAGGTTTTAACCTACCCGGAGTCTCCTGTGGAGATTCTTTATCTCTCTTTCCATGTCATGCTTTTGGTCCTGAAGTTTTTTAACTGTATCTGGAAAGAAAGTCAAATTCTCTGTAAGATCTTAATCAGGGATCTATTTACTTTAAAAAGAGTAACTGAAAAAAACACAAAACCTTGCAAATGCTTTTCAAAACTTACTCAGAAAATGTATTTTTTGTAACCAAAGCCATCTGGAGAAAAATATTATGAGAAGTAATTTTACAGCAAGTGTCAACAGGTAGAACTTCTCTATGACTGGTGACAGGAACAGCATAAGCAAATGCAATTCTTACACAAATCCCAGTCTCTTTTCTATCCTTCATAATATTAAAATGACAAAGCAATAACAAAGAATAAATAAGCAAGGTAGGTAATTTAACATGGAAGGATCCTTAAAACATGGATGTCTGGGGCTTTTATCTCCTCAAACACAAGCTACAGCTACATGAAGCCTTTTGATTCACAATTTGCTCCCTGCCACAAAGCAGCTGACATAATACTCAGAGCCATGCCCTCAACGGGAATAAAATTCCACTCCTGTCCTTAAGAATCCTACATTCTTGTCTCTCAAGCTACTATTTGAAGTCAAAGCAAGCTATATTTACAGCAAAGGGACAAACTGTCGATAAGATTATGTTATGAAAGAGATGGTCCTCTAAATCTGTCAGAAGCCATACGAAAGGATATGCAGCTTGATGGCCACCAGCTCCTCACGTGGCGTCTGACAGACTGGCTACTGCAATTATTTATTTGCTCCTTTATTCAGTACACAGCAACAATGTGATTGATTACTCCTTTCTCATAACTAAGCAACTAATGAAGAAAAGCACAGCATAGATTTCTAATTAGCACAGCCCTTCACTGATCCTTGGATTGTAGGATGCTTTAGTCCTATATAGCATCAGTAGCAATTTTTAAATTGTAAAAATGACGGATCACTTAATTGAATGCCTTATTTTTTTGTTCAGGTTCATTGTTCCAAGACCTGCTGGAAACATTTTTCCTGTATTGTAGCAATGCTCTTTTCACAAAAAGATGAAAGGTGCCCAATACATTCAAATGTTCAAAATACAAAACCTTGTCAAATCTAACTGCATAAGAAATGTTTGAATAGTAATAAGATGGGTATGTATGTTCATACAGACAGACTGATACAATAAAGTTTTGTGGCTCTCATTTTCAACATGAAAACACTTTCCACTGCTTTGATTTGGGTATCAGGACTCAAGAAAACCATTAAACCAATTTATTCTGTTCTTCTACCAATACCTAACAATGCCCTCCCAAGTAAGTCCGTATCTTCAGTACTTCTGGTCCTTTATCAAAGGGCTTTTCTTCACGATAAAAATGAGGCTGTGGCAGGCCAAATAGAAAGCATTTTAAAGATGTTTAAACCAGATGTTACGTTGAAACTAGATAATCTTTAAGGTCCCTTCCAATCCCAACCATTCTACGATGCTAGAATCTAAGCTAATTTATGCTGCTGTGTACATCTAAGAGCCTTAACTATGCTCATAAGAACTTTCCAATTTTTCAGCTGTAGAAACCCTTTTGGTTTCTTCACCAGGAGAAATTCTTGAGTCTTGCCTCTACAGTCCCAAGGGGCTGTTAATGCCACAGCTATTTTTTTTTTTTTTTTTATAAGAATTACATAAACCACAGTTTTTCTTAAAACATTAAAATCTTTCAGGCTTGGAAAAGTTGAAACACTAAAATTACATAGCTACTTCTGTGTTTACCAACTCACTATAAGACTGCACATTTTAAGATGCATCCAACTGATCTTTAAGCTTTGAAGATAAGCCTACCAACAGGCCACTCCAATACCAGGCTACCCTGGTATTTAAGCAAAGTCCTCCAATTTTTAGCTTGTCTCTATTCACAATTTGTTTGAGTTAAAATCAGCACTGAGCTGCCAGCTTTAGGTCCAAGTTATAAAAGTCACTCCCTCTCCCCATTCTATTTTCCTTTAAACACATGCTAAAAACCCAACTGTAAATTAGATAACTTTCAACAGCAACAGCAAGTCAACATGCCCTAAAGAGCTTCCAGTAGCATTCTGAAACAAAATGACCATATTCTCTTTTAAAGTTCAAAGAAAACGTGTTTTTAAAAAACAAAATCTGTTCTACTACTAAAATCAAGCTACAGTTCATCTAAAAATAACCCCAAACCAGAAACTATAAATGCATCCAGAATTAAAGCTTGTGTAATGCCATTGTTTTGAGCTTTTGTGAGATATGAAACGCGCCATTAAGTTTTAGTATATTTATGCTTTGAAGTAAAACACAATGGTCTGAATATTCTGCAGTTACTATAAACAATACAGAGCACTTCACAGCAGTTGCTGGAAACAGTCTTATCCCTCAATTCATCCAAGAGATTTAAAAACAAAACAAACCAACCAAACAAAAAAAAACCCCAAAAAAACTCCTACCAAATTGCAACTGCATTTGAAACATAGTGAGAAATTAAGACTAAGATAAGTGATTTCATCTCTGATAGTCTGAACTCTATTCTTCACATTGTGTCACCAATTACAGCCTGAAAATTCAAGTAGTCCAACTGGGTTCAGAGGCAGCAACTCCCCGTACAGCTGCCTTGCAGTATCCTTCCTTTCTGCATCCTCACAAGCTCCACAATTCTTCTCTAGCACACACTAAACCTTTCCACCTGTATGTGCTGTGATTTGTAGGACAGGTACTTTTCTTCTGCCATTATCCGGTCTCCATTTAAAGAGCACAGACAAGAAAGAGGATTGAGATAAAAGTAAAAGTAACTATTGTTTAGGGTATGTGAAGAGCAAGGAGACCGTTCTGATGAATGAACAGGCTAATCAAAACTGGCAGCTCAGCAGCTGCTTGGGTTTTACTGCAGGAACCAATTATGTCCATGTTTTACCAAATGATATCGATTTAAATCACAGTTTAACAAAGCCTTGCTTTTTAAAACATAGAAAAATAAATTATGGGAAAAACATACTGCAAATTATAAAGAAAAACACTGCAACTAGGGCTGGAGGTGGGAGGAAAAAACTAAGATGTCATCTGAATTTTGTAAGGCTGCCAGAGAAAAAGTATCACTGTATTCTGCATCCTGGAACTCTTACTAATTATAATCAGCCATTAGAATTTATCACTACAAAATAAAACTTAAGTGTCAAAGATCAGCTGATTAATTTCAAAAGTCTTGGGAGAAAAAAAAGAAGTGGGAAAAAATGGAAAAAACACAATAGTCCTGTAATTCCTGATAAGCAACACCAGTGCAAGTAAACATGACCTAGGCAAATCTACAATGGCATTCTCACAGTTTTTGCACTAGTTCCATTGGTTTGCCTTATACTAGGATAGCATTTCAATTTTTGTTAGCATAGAAGTGGCTGTCAGTGTAATCTCATCTACAGAGTAGCAGCACCATCATAGTTCACTTAAGAATCATAGCTTCCTTATATAAGGAAGAGCTGCTGGTGAGAAATATGCCAAAGCTCATGCCATTTGCACATCAATCTTGCTCTTGAGCTCATCACTGTCAGATAATACATCTAATATAGGAAGAAACCTAAATTTTTAAAAGTTTAAAGGGTCCAACATTAGCAAAATCCCCTCCTTACCCCCTCAAACCCTAACAATTAGAAAATGAGCACCCAATTGTCTTTTCCAACACTAGGGTAGAAAAGGCCTAAATATGGCAATGTAGAAATTAAGTTTTGCAACCGCTGTCAAGATCCTTTTCAAAATGAGATATAGCAGAATTAAAAACACTGTCAACTCCACATAAGAACCATTTCTTCACTCAACAATAGATAAATCAACTTTCTTGCTCACCTACCCTTGTCCAAAAAATGTACTGACTTAAATAGTTACAGACTAAGAGAACTGATGTTTTTAGCACATGTACCCTGTGCTCAGTGAACATGCAATGAGTACTTTCAGGCTTCAGAAGAGCCATCTGACAACTGATAATCTAACCTACAAATAGCAACTTTCTGCAAATCAGGAGACAAAGTTCTCTGAAAAAAAAATCCCCCACAAACTCTTATTAACTGTTTGGAAGAACAATAGGCTTCTTTTTTCATCCAACGTGACTAATGTGACAGCTTGGCTACCTGACTGCAGGGTTTTTCTGCAGTGAGACACGAAAACCAGAGGCATTACGCCACCTAGTGCAACGCTCGCCTCTCCTGCACTTCCAGCCAGCACCCTCTCTCCCAGCCCCTCATCTCCACTCCAGCACCTAGTTTAATCAGTGCAATTTACATTCGACTGTCCACATCAAAGAGATCCCAGTTTTTACAGGCAAACATACCAACAGCTAAAATGTGATAGTTCAATATTCAGATGACTGTGAAAAAGGCTCATATGTGTTTGTTGTACTTCTTTCTGGTTTAAAAAGCCCACAAGGAAGCATACCCCAGTTACCAGTACTAGAGCGTTTCATATTCCTACATTACTGTTTAGGGCTGCTTAATCAATAAAATTGAACAAACACTCATCACCTCATTTATGATGCATCTTTCTCCTAACTGTAAAGTATGCCTTTTATTAATTCTTTAAGTGATAATTTTCCATCACTTATACCTGTCATTTACTCAGGTGTCTTGCTGTCCCTTTCTTTCACTCAATAACTTTGCCATTCAGCAAATTCTCTCTTTAAGGCATAGGTTAGATTTCCTTATACATTAAAATTAAAATAAAAGTTCGCTAAAGAAAATCTCTATGGTTCTTTACAATACTTGGTTATTCAGGCTGAAAAAACACCATTCTTCTAACTAGTGCTTTATAATACCTAAACCTACACTAAATTCTCCACATTTAAAAGCACAGACATTATACATTTGGCTGTCAGAATTCAGAACTGACCAAAAGCCTGATCAGCACAAGAGAAATTCTACTACTAGCATGCGCTTTTCTGTCACTTTAATACAAATTTTTAGAATTCTGCCTTTTATACATTGTATGTACTAGCACAAGTCACAGATTTTGTGCTCACAGAGATGCTGTCCTTTGCTGTCACTACTTAGAAGCTACCACCAAGAAACTCCTGTATGAGGTTTAAATACGAACCCAAAATGAACAGTGTTTTGAAGTGGTCAGAAAAAAAGTATTTTTTAAAGTTCACACTATTTTTCAAGTGCCATTCCTTCTTACCGCCACTAGATGCCACTCTCCTTACTGCCTAGAACTAAAATCCAGCTTTCCTCCCTGAAGGATCACACCAGGCCAACAGCTAGTAGAGTTACATTTTCCAGACTATGTCAGGAGTGATGAGTAACAAAGACTGTCACAACTTCAGCTGAAAATTCCTGCCCAGGCAGAGGTTCATCTGTCTGGAATTTTACCAGTTTTGGTGAAACACCTGCTAGCTGGTTTGTACACCCAATGAAGCATCTGAAAACTAGAGCTGCCTTGTAACCAGTTATCATGAGGCAGATACCTAAATGCTTACTTGCCTACAGTGCTGTTTCCTGTAAGAATGTATTTCAGCTAATGGACAAAACAATGCAAGCAGAAAAATGTTCAACTTTTTTAAGTCTTTGCTACAAAAATGACTTCAGCAAAATCAGAGCAACTGACCACGTGCCTGAGCTCCTGCTCCCAAGCAAATGCGTGTCTTTGGTTTTGGTACAGGAAGAGAAACAAAAAAAGAAAAAAAAAAAAGGCAGAATAAAAAGCTTACATGCAAATTTGTAAAAAGAAACAGTGACTGCCTTTCCAGAAAAAGACATATTGTTTAGGGAAACCAAGCTGAGAGCCACATGCCTGAAAACACTTCAGTTTCAGTTGAAAAAGCAATTTAGCTTGCTTAAAACACTACCTCTTCTTGAGAGTAGACCAATTTAAATCCTTTCTATGAATATTTCCCTTGCTGTTAAAAAAGGATCATGGTTTGGTTTTGTTGCCATGTTGTTTGATCTTTGTATGCCATGGAAGAGCAGCAGATATGCTGTACGTAGCACTGTGTAAAGACAGCTTGCCAGGGTACAGCTGCCCAAGTTCTTATTTAGATGGAGACTAATTGCAGAACTCCAGCCTGTAGTAGGAATGTCTCAGCACATCTTGGAGAACAGAGAAAGATCTAAGGCACAGACAGCTAGACACTGTAAAGACATTACAATGAATGTCATTATAAGTCCTAACCATTTCTTGTATGGTGGCAAAAGTCAACAGATAAAATTTTATTATAGCTTGCTTAAAGTTTGTCACATTCATTGTTAGGTTCACAAAGTAGCGTCATGGCTTGAGCAAATCTACACAGAAAGAGATACAGAACACATCCATATTGCCAAGTCAGCTCTGACTAAAACCACCTTTCTTCAGGTGAGAATAATGATTAATTATACACACGCTCAAGCTACCTGGGAACTCCTGATATTTGGGCACTCAAAAGAGCTCTTCAAAAAACCACCACCAAAACACTAGATCAATCATCCAATCTCAAAAATGCACACAGAGCACACTGCTAAGCCTGTAATTACAATGTTCTTTTACTTTGAAAAACAACTTGAAAACAGCATTATCAGATTTCACATTTATTCTCAATTCACAGGTTTTAATTCCCACACCAGCTACTACTTGGAGTGGAAAAGCAAAGCCACCTTGACTTTTTCCCCTCACTGTGTATAAGGGTTCTGCAAAGCCCCATCTGACTTGAATTCAAACATACAGAAGACAAGTGAAAATATTTCCACAATCACAGTTCTTAAATTATCATTTCTCTCACAAGAGAAACTTGTAACACTTACTCTCCAAATCAGATATGATGAGGTTGTCATGAAGCTTCACAGCCCGATGCTGCTCTACTTCATCCTCCAACTCAAAGATAGTTTCTTTCATGTCACTTCTCTCAGTCTCTTTTTCATCTAGTTCTGTCCGAAGTTTTTCTAGAGTCACATTGAGATCCTCAATTTGTTTCTTGGCTTCTTCTTGGAACACTCTGTATTCATCTTCAACCTGAAAAAGAACGTGTCATGTAGTAACTAAACTGGTTGCATTTTAAAACACACTTCTAGTTTCTACCATACTTAAAATACTCGTTTTTGCAACCATAAGAAAGCATGGGACAAGAAGTCAAGCATAGGCCTTAAAAACATGTACTGCTCTAGTGCAACTATCTTTCTGAGCCAGAGTTAAACTCCTTTATTCCCAAGATAAATATATGAGCGCTCCCCAGCTGCTTTAACAGCAGTGTCTATATTCAAGAAACAACATAGTACCAAGGCTGTAGTTTCAGGAGCAGTTGATCCAATTTAACATCTAGCTGCTGTGGAAAAAGGAAGGCGTGGTGGGGGAAACTCTACTCTTTCTTTCTCTTGCCAAAAAAGGCCTGTTCTCTTCTGTGCATCAATTTTAGTGCTTGCTGGACCTCTGAGCTGATTCATTTCCTTAACCAAGTAGCAGGATTCACTTTTGTGCGTGAGATGTTAGCGAGCTGAAGTAGTTCCCAGAGGACTCATACTAGCTACTGAACTGAAGTACAAAACCAAAAAAAAACGAAGCCCAGGGAAAGGAAGGAGCTGACTTCTTGCTTTCAGGAGCAGCCAGGCTATTTTATCCTGCCTCATGAAACTGCAACAGAAGTAACAAGGTGAGATCAGAGGCACAGTAACTTTAACCCAACAAGTCAGAAAAACAAGAGAAATTAGGTCATGGCTTAGGGTGGGTCAGCACAAGCATCAATTTTAACAGACAAAATGCCCTGCTTTAAACCATCTGTTTCAGTATTTTTTATTTGAATACCATTACCCAACTGTAATTATTAAAATTACCCTTTTTTTTTTTTCTCCTCCCAAATTAAAGCTGATTCTAACCGGCTGGTGATCATGAATAACATGCTGATTTGCCACTAAAATATAGTTTAGACTACATTTGGCATAAACTGTCTCATCAGAAAGATAGACCTTTAAATGCATGCTGAAAGATATTGAATATTTTATGATTCTTATTTTTATATTAAATTATCTAGTAAATATGTCTTGTAAAAGCACTTACCATAAATTAGTTATATCTGGGTCACAACAGATGTTCTAGAACTAGATATATACATTTCAAATCAAAACCCAGTCAATACAGAAGCAGCTGCAGGATGGATCATTAGAAAAAATCCCTATGCATATTTGCCATATTTAATAACCATTGTTAAAAGCTTATCAGAATATTTTAGTTTGCGGGTTTTGTTTGGTTTTGTTCTTCATTTAAAACTAAAATATGTATTCAGTATATTAAGTTGGGTAAAATTTCTGTCTACCTCAGAATTAGTCATACCTTAACTGGAGAAAGAAGACATTTTTCTGCTTTCTTTATCATTAGATAATGACCAACTTGAACAGGCTGAAACTTCAGAATATTCTCTCTACACCTGTAACAGGTCCTGCAAGTCAACACCAGCTTGGTGAACACTTCAAGCTTTGTCTCCCGATTCTTCCTCAGCAATACCCTGCCACTAACTCCTTGAAACTCTTGCAGAAGTCATGCAATTTAAGCACAAAATTAATACAGTATCTTAAACGCTGCTTGAGTTTGGTGCTTGAAATAAGTTGCAGAGTTTAAACACCAGTATTTTAAAAACAGCAGCATGACAGTTACCGTTTGGCTGAATGTGTTCATATTATTTCTAAAAAGGCCTCTGATATTTTCATAACAAAGATTAAGAGAAAGGAACCAATCCTAACACTGATGCAGTCCTATTAACCTCATCATTAATTCTTTACTTCAAAAAGAACTACAGTGGCCAACAGTAAGTCATACTGTACACTGGATGTTAAAATACAACTGTTTCAAACAGTACCTTAGCAATGGCATCCTGGAGTCGGTTGGCATCGTTGCGGGTGTGCGCCAGCTCTTCTTGCAGACTACTGGCCAAGGTCTCTGCTTTTTCTTTATCCAGCCTGACACTCTCCAGCAAATCTTGTATATCTGATTTGTCTCCAGAGTTGTGTATAGAATACAACTCAGCCACCTTCTGCTTTTCATGCTCTAACTGAGCTTTTAGCCTGTTCATCTCAATCTGGTCACTGGCTACTGTGGCTTTGTACTCCTCTAAGGTAGATGCTATCGCTGTTTTGCTTTTCTGCTCCGACTCAATAATCCGTTCCATGTGGTGATTTCGTTCTTTTAATGCCCCTATCATTTCTTGAGCCTCCTTGTTGTCTTGTTCTGCCATCTTCAAAGTGTTGCTCAAGTGCTGCTGAACACCTAACAGCTGCTCTCGCTCAAACCGAGCGTTCTCTGCAAGGTCCATATAACGTTGCTCTAACTCCATGTAGCGACCACTTTTCATATCTTCATCAATTACATATGAAATATGGTGTTCATCTAAAAGGGACCGAAAATACTCGATCTGGCGGCTGAAGTGCTCCAACTTGTCACTTTGCTGGCACAAGGATTCCATGAGGATTACTTTTTCCTCTCCAAGTCTTTCATTCTCACTGTTCAACTCTTGTGTTATTTGTTGCAAATCTGCAAGTTCTTGAAGTGTGGCTTGGAGCTCTTCAGCTGTACTGTGTTGATTCTCTTCCATCTGATGTATCCGTTCTGTCAGACAAGCTACGGACACTTCACTTGCATTGCCGCTACTTCCCTTCCTAGATCTTTCTATACTTGGTACACCTTCAGACTCTGAAGATGATGGAGCATCTAAGGCATCATCACTTGATGTCAGCGGCTGATAAACTTCACTGCACTCACTGTCTAAATTATCCATGGAATTACTATGTTGGTTGTCCATCAAAGTATTTTCATCCTGACTTAACAAGTCTTCCATTGATCCAGGAGCAGAACCTTCCACTGAAGATGTCAGAGTACCACCACCATCACTGTGGTTGCCAGCTGTAATCTCTGGACTCAAGGACTGATAGCCGAAGAGCTTTTCAGAGTTATCCAGCCTTTGTTCCAAAGAAAAGCCTAATGCATTTAGTCTGTCTTTCAACATTCGATTCTCGTTCTTCAGCTGGTTCAGCTCTTCTCGGATGGCAGTGTTTTGTTCCTGTAACTGTAGCAATGTAGACTCTACATCAGTTGGCTGATGGACAACTATGGCCTCTTTTTCCTCAGATTTTTCCTCACCTTCAAGCTGATCTTCATTAAGTCCCAGTTGAGCACGCATATCCCTTAGCTCATTCCTCAGATGCAAGATTTCTACATCTTTAGTTTTTGCCAAGGTCAAAAGATCATTCACCTTTGCTTCCAATGCAGCTTTGTCACTGATTTGATTGTCTGATTTGGACTTACTCATTCGAATATCTGACTCTGGGTTGGTGCGACTGCGGGAGCGTTTTGCCAGTACCGTATCATTGGTCCCCTGCCCAGTCAAAGGCAGCTTTTTGCTCTGGCTTAAACGAGAACGGTCACGTATTCTTTCTCTAGAAGAGCTTGACTCTTTATTTCCAGATGAAGTGCTACGCTTAGTTGTGGAACTGGTACCTGTATGTTTTTTGAAAGTTAGGAACATTAATTTAAAATACAGTTATCTGTAATAGACGACTGCGTATTTTGTATCAGCAATGCAGCAGTTGATCTTCTGAATCACACTGGTCAATACATTTCATAAAATACATTTAGAGTAAACACTTCTACAATCTGAATCATGAATCAGTGTAGTTATATTTTAACTGATACATACTTTACTAATTGTTATGCTTTACCTGTATATTGGAAATAAGCAAGACCTTGAAGTTTAACATTTGCAAGTTTCTTTTTTTTTTCCCTCTTCAACAGCTTCTGATAAATTATGCACAAACTGCAGCAGTGCTATTTCTACAAGTTCACATTTGTCTCCTGTTTGAGTAGATTTGAATGTAAGTTTTTAAGTGATGGTTTACATACTATGATTCCCCAAAATGAAAGTTAAGGGGTTTTGTATTTTCATTTCATTTCATAAAGACAAGGATAGATTATTACTGCTTTATTTCCAGAGGCTTCACAGCTTTGCAAGCATTATTGTATCAAGAATAGCAACAGAAGGCAAGACATACTTCCAATCACATTGACAATACACTAAATTTCACTTTTCCAAACAGCTTCTGAAAGCTCTCTTACTTTATAAAGCAATACAGGATGTCCAAAATGTTGACTGCAACAAGTGATCTCATCTTAAAGATTTAGTGCTTGAGGTATGGATTTTTGAAGACAAATTATTTTAGGCAAACCTATGATTCTATAGATTAATTATAATATCTAATTTTATATAGTAGTTGCATAATCAGTACTGAAAGGAATAAAGGGAACACCCTCCAAAAAGGCAATTACATTATTAAAAAACCATAAAAAGAAAACAGAAGGCATTTGATTTGAGTGTGGCCTTACTGACATTTCATTAGGCAGCCTGGATCCTGAATACATAATAGGAAAATAAAAAGCCATCCAATTATGTCTTTAAGGATCAATATATCCATTTACCTGCAATAGTTTTGGGTTTATTTTCCAGACTGTTGTTCATGGTTGTCCCTGAAGCTGAAGATGCTGTTGACACACAAGTGCTCTTCTTTGCCTTGACACCATTGGTCATTGTCACTCCACCACCACCTGCCATCCCCGCTAAGAGGTCATCATTGCTCTTAGTCTTAAAGAAAGGGAAGAAGCAGCTTTAAGACAGCTGGCTGAGATGTCTGCATAGCCAACATTTCTTCTGTTAAAGATTTCATCAGTTTAAAAAATACATATTTGACTAGTCATGCGTCTATGAAAGAATGTTGAAAAGTATAAATGCACTGCACTGTGCAGGCGTTACTAAGTTGGAAGTTCAACTTCAACTCCTTACATATGACTGCCCACAGAAAAAGAGTCTTCTCTCTCCCAGACAAAATGGTTAATGCTTCAATACCGAACAGAAAGAAGGAAAAAAACATAATTAAGGAAAGTACAGTAACACACCACAGTGTAACACTTGTCAAGTTTGACTGAAAGCTTGCTTAAGCATAAGAATGAAGACAAATAAACCTCCAAACACTAAGAAGTTAGATAATGCCCTTCAATAGAATATGATCAAGCATTTTCTGGTGGAAAAGTGCACAACAAAAAGAACAAACCAAACCAACAAAAAAAAACCAAAACAACAAAAAAAAAATCCAACATTAACAAAATACCTGAACTCAGAGGATTTGTGGGGGAAAGAGCCACCCTCACCATATACCTTTGCTTTGCTGTTATGCTCTTTACTAGGCACTCTCAGAGACAGAATATGTTTGATGTATTTTTGTCTGACCTTGTATGATCATTCCTGAAACTACTGTTAGTCACAAAAGCTGCCTGGAATGTGACAAGGCAGTAAGTACAGGAGTCTCAAGAACCAAATTCCCAAATAAGAATTCATCTTTCCAATTAAAGCAAATTCTACAAATACTAAGTTCTCAAGTATTAATTGCCAGACTTTACAACTCTAAAATGCATTAACTCAAATGGTGAAACAATCAAAATATGCTAAACACTTCTCCTGTTAAAAGGCCAAGAAAGAATAAAAAGAAAACAGATGTGTTACCAGCATTCCTTGAGTAACTGTATTGTTCAGCTGGACAACACATTTGAAATCTCAACCAGCAACCCAGCGAAGAGGTAGTGCTTAGGAATTAACCAGCTGCTTTACTTCATGACTTTCAAATTCTGCAGGTTTATAATTTCTAGCTCACATACATATTAATGTTAAAAACTACATGCCAGACATGGTTTTATATAGTAAGAATGAAGGCACGTTCGCTTAATTGAAAAAAAAGAAAGATACAGTTGCATCTCCATTCTATATAGTTCCTTTTTTCAAGTGAGAATTTCAGAGCAGTTAGGAACACTGATCACAATACCATGGAAAGGACATGCTAGGATTTATGCCATTTACAAAGAGCAGCTGCAAAACAAAGGGAGTTTGGGAAGAGAACGTATTTGTTCTGCAAGCAGTTGTTAGAAATATAGATAATTTGCAGATAGAAACAGATATCTGTGAGGGTAAAATCCTCCAGGACAAGAATGTTTTTACTGAATCATGTAGGAAGTGCCATAGCCTTCTAAAAAGGTTTATAGAAAGCTGGAAGAAAATATTACTCTGAGGCTCTTGTCTGACGTGCAACTAAGCTGGCTTTTCTGCTACAAAAATGTCACTGTTCCATCCCACTCTTCTCCACATGCTTACACTAAGCTGTGTAAATTGCAGCCTTTTCAAAGGGCTCCTTCATCCCAGAAGCCAGATGAGTTCCTTGATCTGCTGTGTCACACACCCACGCAAACCAGCAGATGCAATCTAAGTACCAATGGGACAATAAAAATGTTGGAGGACTACAAAATCAAGAAAGCTCACACCCCTTGTGTGGGAAGAGCTGAGCACAAACTACTCTGTATGACAATCCTCCACTACTGGTGGTGGGGGGAACAACCTTGTGATGCAGCTATCACCTAAACCAAGGGATTCTAAAATGGCATAGAAAGTGATTTGCTATTTTGCTACTGAATCTACCAGTCAGCAAAGATGAGAGTTCAAAAGGACTATTAGCTGCCAACGTTTTTACTCTGCTGAAAGAGTGAGGAAATTAGATTAAGCTTTTAGACGCTTAAAGTACAAGTACATGTTATCAAGCCAAATAGGTCAAGAGGTGACTCAGCTTGAAGAAAAAAAAAAGCCAAGTAAAATACACACTTTCTGGCATTAGTCATCTCCAGTCCTTGCTGAACAAAGGAATTTAAAACAGCAATTCTTCTTCTGACTTACCCATAAACTATTTCTAGTCTAGATTGGAAGGCACTGCCTCCTGTGCAGCCAATTAGTAAACAGTTTCTCCAAACTGTAACACTACACTCTTGGCAAAGAAAACTATTTAGCAAAGCTTTGGAAGAATTACAAACCAGCAGCTCTCTTTTCTTAATGCTCCACAATGGCAACCATTCTTAACTGTAAAATAATCAAAGTACTTTTGTAGTGTATATTTTTAATGGAAGAAAAATCAATGTTGTATGTTTATTAAACAGCTTTTTTCCTCGTTTACTGAGGACAGTGGAATCCTGCTTAGTGTTAAAACCCCCACATTAAAATATGAAACATTAGAAATTACCAGAATTAGAAATGCTCATCCAGACCTATTTTGATTTTCTGTATTAAAAAAACACTTTATAATTATACAAATCATAGTCTGTTTTCCCTCACATCTTTCTTTCAGTGCAATATAACTTGAACGACCTCTACAATTTATTTCATCTTAGTTTCTCAACATGTATATCCTATTTACTGCACCTTATTCAAATCCCTTTTTATATATATATAAATATATATAATTATTCCTACCTGGAACTTTCTTTGAAGCTTGCTGTTGCTGCATTTGAGTGCTTCAAACATCAAACTTAACAACAATCTGTAATTAAGTCACTGCATTTTGCAGACGGAACACTGAAGCCTAGACACATGAATACTGAAAACACATTCTAATTTTAAATATTCAAATATTGGTGTCCAAGTCCCGGCTTTTCAGGGACACCAGATTTTGCAATGTGCTTGTACGAAGTACAGCTGCCGTCTGTCCTGGTTTCAGCAGGAGCAGTCATTTTTCTCCTTAGCAGCTGGCGCAGTGCTGTGTTTCTGACACATTCCGAGAACAGTGCTGATAATACGCTGATGTTTTTAGTTCCTGCTAAGTAATGTTTACTCCGATCAAGGACTTTTTCAGTCTCATGCTCTGCCAGTAAGGAGGGGCACAGAAAGCCAGAAGGAAGCAGACATAGGACACCTGACCCAAACTAGCCAAAGGGGTATTCCATACCACAGCACATCATGCCCAGTATATAAACTGGAGGGAGTTACCTGGAAGGCCCAGATTGCTGCTCAGGTCAGGCTGGGTATCAATCAGCAGGTGGTGAGCAATTGTATTCTCACCCCTTATTACTTCCCTTATCTTTATTCTTACCGATGGTAGCAGTAGTAGTTTTGTGTTATACCTTAGTTACTGGACTGTTCTTATCTCAACTCATAGGATTTACATTCTTTCGACTCTCCTCCCTATCCCTTCAGGAGCAGGGAGAGGAAGAAGCAGGGGCAGGGGGCGGGGAGTGAGCGAGCAGTTGTGCGGTTCTGGGTTACCGGCTGGCCATAAACCACAATACCGTCTAATTACAGCTGTGAGTGTCAGTATGATCACAAGCACATCAGACAGAAAAGTAAAATTAATGATCTTGAAAATAAGAACACATTGTTATCTTCAGAGTATTTTTTGACAAATTCAAAACTAGAAGTGGGTGGCAATGACTCTCCTGCTGTAATAATGTGGCGTGGCAGTGGGTGCTGAACATTTACAAAAGTCCTGGGCAAAGTGGCAGCCAGAAAAGTACAAGAATTAACCAACAAAAAGCACAATGAAGCAAATGGACAAACCAACCTCTGGAGCAGTGCTCAGCTGTACAGAAGGGTGGGTCTCAAAGTTACTTCCCATGCTCATTGTCCACCCACTTAGAAAACTCCACAAAACAGGACAAATCTACAAAACAATGCATAGTGAAAGAAGCCCACCTGAAGCTGAACACCGTCCTATGGTTGTATCATGAAGAGAAGAGGAAAAATCCCATCCTATAATTACAAAGTAATTTTCAATTTTGCAACATCATTACTGACTGAATTAAGACTGATATAGTAGGGTACATGTGTATTTCTTCTCTTTAACAGGGGTCTTTCATTCAATAACCAGCTCAAAGGTTTCTGTACCTATACACACACTTTCTCTGAGGACTGAACAAATGAGTAAGCCGTTGAGACTGAAGTTATTTCTTTTTTGTTCTTTTGTCAATGAATATTAAATGGTCATAATGCACACACTAATTCATCAAGTCCGAGAGAAGATACTACAACCACTAAGAGGAAAACAATGTGCCAAATGCTTCGCCAACAAGATCAAATATAAAACTATAACAAAAATTATTTTAAAAATTATATAACTTGTTATTGATACTCCTTTTAAGACAGTAATTATAAATGTGATTTAATAGTATCACTAAGAAAAAAACCAAGCAACTAACTTTGTTGTGTAAGTATGGGACACTCAAAGAAGGTAAGATTCATCATTATTATTAAATCCCATATTTGGCCCAACAGCTTAACAAGTAGAAGACATCCAACTGTGTGAGCCTGTCTGTGACATAAAGCTGAGATAAGTCTGAGTAATTAAGAGAAAAATTTTCATTGTGCTCCAAACATACAATTGTCATAAATTCTAATCCCACACCCAAACATAGCCAGAAGTGTTACTAATATAAGTAAAATTGTGAAAGCATACTGGGCCAAATTTCTTCAGTGTTAGATCATTCTCCTTCTTTATCTCACCAAGAGGTATGACATAAGAAACTTGGTAAGCAAACTACAAAGTAGTTTTGTTTCCATATTCTTTGAAATGTTTCTAGAAATACAAAATAAGTAGTGTCAACAAGCACCAAAAGATTCTTTAAAGTTAAGAAAACTGCAAGATACGTTGGGTGGCAGAGGAAACGGGAAGGCACTGGGAGAAAATCTACCTGAAACCTGGCTTGCAAGTTTGTCAACAAAAGTATTAACCATTCTTCCATTAAAAAAAAAAAAAGGCAAGAAGAAAAGCAAGAAAGAGAACACACCTTTTGGTTTCACTAATCCTGCATAGCTATTACAGAAAGAACTCAGCCCTTACCACCTCTTTAATTTTAGGTCTTTATTTGTCAGTTATTTAAATGGCCTATCTGGCTTTCTGGAGGTGACAGTGGTTCAGGTTCCAGTTGCAGACACCAACCCTTTTCCTTGTTCTGTTCATTTGCTCCAGGGCAGAGCTGTGCCACAGCTCTGCGTACTGAGCTGCAGAAAGGCAAAAGGAGGTGGGTCCAGCCATGTTTCCAGGCCAGGAGAAGGAGGCAGCCCAGGCTCACAACATCCATCCATCCAACTCAGATGTGTTTGCTCCCAGGTGAAAACTTCACACTAGTACACCTCAGTATGTCTTATTTTTCTTGGTTGTTGAAAACCATATCCTTCCAAGGTTACTGCCCTGTTTTGCTAATAAGAGAAAACCTCTACCTTTGAACTTGTTCTAGGAGCAAGAATCAACTTGTGAAAATTCAGCTCAAGCAGTACTTCACAGAAAGCAAAGGCCAAACCAACTAGAAGAATGTAGCTGCACTGACCTAACACGGATCACTGATACCAAAAAGTTTCCTATGTTACATACCTCATTAGTTCTTGTTTCAGAATTAGTAAATAACTCTTATCAAATCCCATTAGTCACTGACACACCATTCAAGCATAACATACACTACTAAAAACATTCATCAAAATGCAACTTCCACTCTGCTCCTTTTGCAGAACAGCCAGGTTGTGCAAAGTATATTGCTTTCCATCACATCACACACTGCAATATAAAAACACAGCTTGAATGCTCCTCAAAATCCTACCACCCTGCCCACTGCTGTGTAACTACTCAAATTCCCTTCAGTTACCCAGAAAGCAAAACTCTAGCCTAAGCTCCATTAAAGACACACCTTAAAATTCTACTCTTTTTAAAGCTTTATTGTAAAACATATAAATAATCAGACCATTCTATTGGTTCTTACCTTCAAAAGAGATGCTGATGTCCCGGTTTTAGAGAGTTTTGTTACTGCAGACACTGAGGAGCCGTTTTCTGGTTTGGCTTTGTCAGTTGTTTGAGTTTTATTTACTCCAGGCACTTTGGGCACTGAGCCAACACTCCTGCTTGCTTTCTTCATTCTGGGCTGTCTGTTTATGATGCATTTACAAACAAATCTACAAGCAGAAAGAAATTTTATATATAAAATACAAATGAAAAGCAGTGCCCTTTTTTTTTATAGTGCTCTATTTAAGACCAGAAGTCCAGAACAATAGTAAAGACCACAAATTAGAGCCAAATGGAATGCATGTGACTGACCAATGGGTTTTACTTTTTAAAAGGAATTTTTATAAAGAACCAAGGGCTTCCTACAGCTCCACTCCAAATTACAGTACTTTTTTTTTTCCAGTTCTCTTTCCACAAATGGAACTGAACCGAGGATATTTTATAAGTGACCCATGTTGCTGAGTTCACTTGTTAGCTAGCAAAAAGAAAGGCTTATTAAGGCAGCAATGTTCTTTATTTCTGACTGTGGGAAGGCAAATACTGTGGGAGTATTCAGGCAACAGCCTGACTACCAACAGCACTGGATCTGAGAAGAGATTACTGCCAGCTTGGTAACCGAAGTACTGAGAGAGAAACAGCAGCTGCAAAGAAAAGAGTAATTTATAAAAACTAAACATTTCAGATTCCCTGAAACCATTTATTATTAAAAATCACATTCTTAAACACATGGGATTTCACAGAATTTAGTACTAGTCATACAATTCCACAGATTATCCCTAACAAGAAACCATACGTAACCCGCCATGTTCTAAGGTCCACAGTCAGGACACTGCAGTATCTTTACCTTTGTCTTCAAGGTTTCTCAAAGAGCAGACAATTGTCAACACTGTCACTCCAACCATGAGCAAATAAACGAAATCCCAGGAAAAAAAGCTGACTTTACTCAAACCAGGAGCACCTGCAGCAGACCCGAACATCACAGTTATCAGAAGAACTACTAATTGATTCTGGAAGATAACCTAAGAAGAGGTAGACCGGCTGACAGCCATAATTTGAAGCATGGACTAAGAGAAAGGCTACACACATTGAAATCTTCTCTCTTATAAGAGTGGAATAGTTATCAGCTGTTTTCTTCATCTCCCCTGAGTCAGAAGACTTAGGATGCAAGATTAAGAGGTGGAAACTTCCACCCCTCTTTCAGTTTTACACATTCTGGATGGAAGTAAGTGATCAGGTACATCTGAACCAATGTCCTGCAGCTGATTAGAAACATGAAACACATCTGGTTGTTTCCATCTCTTAAGCTTTTCAAAGGCACAAAAAGCAGACTGGCGGTTGAGTACAAGACGTGCCACACAAAAACACATTGATCAGGAGTACTAATTCTTTTCAGCTAACAAAATTAACACCATACACCAACACACATTCCTCCTTCCCTATCACCACCTCAGCTGCATACAAGTAATAAGTAAAACTCCAGTTGCCTCCTCAGACCCCCAAGTGCTGTTTACAGAAGCAACAGGAAGTTGCATTTTAAGACACTGGAAATATTTACTTATAGTTTCCAGATTCCCTTTAGCTCTGAAAGCTGGCAAGAACATACACAGAGAACTTTGTTTGCTGTTGCAGTTTCATCATCAGAATGTCAGAAATGCACTGGTCCTGCCACATGGCTAATAGTAATCAGAATGCCTTCAGAGAAGATTAAGTAACTGAGAGGTAATTGAGATAAGACACTCCTAAGAAAACCAAAACCCAAACCAGAAAAGCCCCATGAAGGTAATATGTTTGTTATACACACATAATTTTAAGTGGTACAACTACCTACTAGATTACAGAAGTAGATGCTAATATTTACAGGTAGCGCCAAGTTGTCACACTTACATTTCTTGCCATTTTCATGTTTATGAGTTCAACACTTGTGCTTTTGATCTTATGCAGTTGAAAACTAAAACTGAAAAGACCAAAGAGGATAGAGCTGTTTAGTAAAGCTGGCATCATTACTACTGAATATTTTGATGTTCTACAGACTACATAAAAAAGTTGCCCATAGGATACTTGAGAACACAAAGTTCTACTGCACAGTTTGTGAAGCTGACTGCATTTAAAAATTACTTCAATTTGTCTTGCAACAAATCCAACAAATCAGAACCATAACTTTTTGACAGCTCACAGAGCTAGAAAAATAGTGCTACAATGAAGGTTAGTGTATGACTATCATACATTTGGGCAGAGCTCGACAGCCTTGTCTGGCAATCTAGATAAAGCAGTAGTTCCAGCTGGCACGCAGACACCCCACAATGGCCACTTGCAATACACATTTATTAAGTCTACAGAGCACACTCATCATGTCTGACACACCTTACAACATGCCAGATGCCCACTGCACACATGATCTTTGCATGCACAGTAAAAGATCCATACATTTGGGATCCACTTATTACGGCAAGTAGTACAGTAATGTAACCCACAGGATGTATAATCACAAAGAGAAATACAGGTTAACATTAGCTTTTGCAATACAAACCATTTATACTCCAACGAATATATCACAGAGGTTATCAGTGACAGAAGAGGGGGTGCAGTCAAATGTTTCTCACTTATAATGGCTTTTCCAAAAACACACGTTTTAGAAACATGCTTTGTTCCGGAAAACATGCCACAGTATTTGCTTCAATAACAGTAACTGCATTGCAAAGTGATGCAACTAAGTGAAACTGAATAAAGTAACTAAGTATAACCCTCACTTTCAGTGCAGCAGTAGTTTAAAATACCCATAAATTTTACACTGAAAACCACGATTTGCGATTTACTGAAACTCAAAGGTAGAATCACCTTCCCAGAGACTTCCAAGATACTTAGAGAACAGGTAAGTTTGGGTACTGCTGGTCCTGCTTTTGTTCCAGACAAACTAAACTCTAGTTTCTTACTGAAAGAAGATTGCGTAATTATAGTTTTAAAACTGAGAAAAAGATACAAATGAGTCCCACTTAGCTTAAAATAAGGACAAGACATTAATTAGCATTACAGGTTCTTAGAGCAGCCGCTCACTCAGGCTCCTAACATGAATTTATGACCTCTCTGTGCAAATTTCTCTCTTCCTGCCTTCTCCAGGAAAGGCGGATGGGGTTTCAGCACTGAAAACAGAAGACATCAATATTGTTGAACTGCAACTGGAAAAATCCCTACTTCACCCAGTTTCTCAAGAGGCAGATATCACAGAAAAAGATGACCTTTATGCTTCTAAAGATGAACACATTCCTTAGGAAGACACAGCATTAGGAATCAACAATAAACTTGTCTCTGCCTAACATTAATTTTAAATAAGGAAAAAAAAACGCTCACTAGCCAAATATAAAGATTAACACAAAACACTAAATAACACTCTCATTCAAATGAGAGCTAAAATATTCTTTCACTATTGTTTTAAAAAGCAAATACTGCATATGAAGCTGCAGTTTATATTTTACCCTAGGGAGAAAGAAGGAATTAGTGAAGATCTCCTTTCCCTTTACACACAGTTCCTCCCACCTCAAGAAATAAACTAAAAAAAAAAAAAGAAAAAAAAAAGTGAAGCAGGATCTTAACACTAAGAAGTTGCAGTGTCATTAAGAGTTGTAACTCTACGAGGTAGTGAAAAGAGAGACTTCTGGAGTTTCCTCAACTCGCACTACTAAACAAACTATTAATTTATCAACAGGCACAAGACACTACTGCAAAACATCTGATTAACACCAGCACTACAGGATCAATTATAAAATAAATCAAGATGGAAAAATGACAAAACAAAGCCCAAAATATCAGATAGAAAGACTGCATTCTTAAACTAAAATGTAACTATTTGCTCTAACCTGTATCCTTTCCCAGAGGTTTCTCTTTCCACAGCACACATAGTCCAGGAAACAAAAGAGAATCTTGTTCAGGAGCAGGCTCTCCTTGCACTGTGGAGGCATATGAAACCAGTCCTGCATTTTATACCAACTGCCAATACAACTCTATAAATAATAATTTAAAAGTGTTTTGCCCAATGGCATGGCTCTGCTCTTTACTGGAAACTGATATGATACATCTACCCAGCCAACACGCAATACTTTCAGGGTGACTCTTCTGCACTCTTCAGAAACCTGAAAGCTGAAGCAGGGAGGGTATGATTTCTAACTGCGATTAAAATAATCTCACCCATTACCTAACAAGCCTATCTATGCCAATATTGCTGTCACAAAAGTAAGGCCCATTTAAAAGAGTATAAAAAGTAGTTTCCTATGGCTCTAAGGTGAGTGAGGGTTAAGCACCTCGAAGGTATTAGCCTTTTGCTTTTGGTTGAAAATACAAGGTATCAAAAGGTATTAAGCAGTTTTATCTATTTAAAAGTTGTGAACTGTCACTAAAATTATAAATAATCTTCAAATTAACTTTTAGGAGTTCCAGAAAAATAGAAACAACTGATCCCTCAAAACTGACTATACAGAGCATATTTGAAAAATCACATACCCAAGTTACAGAGGAAAACAGAAATATTCACGCCTAAGAGCAATGGAGTTAGTACACTTTCACCCTCTATTTGTACAGGTTCTTTAGTTTTGATGTATTTAGGCTGACAACATTTGCCCAGATAATAAGGAAATGACATTTTTAGGTCACTTACACAGTCCCAAAAGGCAGAACTGTGAAGAAAAGATTATGAAACACACCCTCTCCAACCCCCTGTGAAACACAGATTCAGAATTTCCCCAAGTGGATACAAATTAAGCTACATATGAAGAGACAGAGTTTTCTACATTTACAAGGTCCATAGTCCAAGCTTCCAGCCTGCAAGCTGCACAAGCACTCTACTACCATAATGTCTCTTGCTCAATAATTCCAAAAACATAATCCATTAGCCACCAGATTTCAGAAGCTCAAAGCAGTGCATTTGTTTTATTGCTTAAGAAGAAGACATCAGTTTTAGTGACCTGGAAGTTAGCTGACACTAGAGGGTTATTTAAGATACCAAGGATAACAGGAAACTGCATGGAATCACAGAATAGACTAACTGGACAATAAAAACAGCAAATAAACTTAAATATAGATAAACATAAAGCAATCTAACTCTTGGGGAAAAGCTTTGTATATAAATGTGCCCTCAACTCATCAATACTGCTCAGCAAGCCTTCAGTGTTTTGATTCATAGCTTCATTAAATTATCGGGTTTTATTCCAACAGTGTTTGGAATAAGGAAAAAAAAACCCAAACAAACCAACATCAAAGCAATTCCAGGAATTATTAAAGAAAGGAACAGGGAACAAATCATAAAATACAAATATCTCACTCAACAAATCAAATTTTTGCCGATCTACCCACAGCTTAATTGATATGTGCAGCTCTGGTCTGTCCTCCTGAAAAAAAAAGATTCCCTATAGACCTGGCAGAGTTTCAGTAAGGGGAAAAATAAGATCAAAGGTATATAATACATAATAGCTCCCATGAGATACCTCACAAGGAATATGACAAAAGTCTATCAAATCTTGGATGATACCAAGAAGGCAGATGGGGCCTGCTGTTTAATCATATCTTCACTAGAAGACTAACAAACAAAGTTACAGCCAGGTTCAAATTAAGAAAAATGAGCCATATTTTTAATGAAGATTGAAAGAATGCTGTGGCTGCACAAAGCATGAGTGGAAGAGGAGACTGGACATGCACAAGGTAGAGAAATTCCCTAAAATGGATGCTAAATAGCTGAGCACAAAGGGCTCAGAAACCCCTCTGAGCCAAAAATAATTGCAGGGTGGGAAAGCAGGCAGAGCAGGAGGGAAGACTTCAGGTTTAGGTTTTTTTCCTGAGGCATCTGTTCACATCCCAGTACCAGGTGGGCCGGATCCCTGCACCAGTCAGGGCCGTGTCTGCCCTGCTCTTGAGCAGTGAAGAAAATATACAGATGTCAATGATTTATGGATGCAGCAATTTTGGAACTGCAGCAGGTACTTATTCACAGAGGAAAGACTTTCCTATTAGTTTGTATCTTAAAAATTCAATAGGGTTTTTATAGTTTTCCATTACAAGTTGTGGAATTACGAAAATAGAAATTCTACCTTTTTAAGTTAGGTTTTCCATCCACTGTTTTCAAGCCACATTTGCTACTGCTACTTCTCTTTTAAACTGAAGGGAGGAAAGACCAGAGCTTTGGGCAAGAATTGGCTGTTATATACCTAAATTTCTCTACTCCTTCTTTGGAGAAAACTTCAGAGCTGCAACTGCTGTGAGCAATGTGTAACTGTTGCAATACTTAACATTCCAGACAAGTGACAGGAACATTTACAGAACTCCTAAACTTATGAACTGTGCTCTAAAAGCCTTTTCATAACAAAATTAAATAATGTAGTCTTGTTTTCAATCTCCTACTTTAAACAACCGCTATTTCAAACCACTGCTGAGGAAAGAAAAAACAACTGTTCACCAACTAAATCCAACTGACTCTTCTAGCATGGGGGATCTGTTCCACAAGGAAGAGGAACACCATCCATAGCTCGGTCTCAGGACTTAATTTCTACATTGACTGCACCTTCAGAAGCTTCTTGGGTTTTTTTAATTACAGTTTTGTATACCAGAACAAAAAAAATCACGTTATTGGTATCCACCCTGAGCTGATTAAAAAATGTTCTAAGTGGGCTAAGTACCCTATAGCATGCCCGTTAACTGTGCTGCTCATGCTATAGATGAGAATACCATTCATGTTACTATTAAGCAGGTTTTGTTTCATTGGTGTAGATAATACACATAGTGAAAAAAACCCTTATATGCAGAAGCAGTCTGTGTGTCTCATATAGTGCAAGCTGACATAAACCTCAACCAGCAGAACATGGTAAAGGAAACAGAAGAGCAAAACCAATATGTAGAATATTAATTATGATAAACATGAAAGGCCACTAAAACTTGGTTTGGTTTGTCATTTTTCACTCCTTTTGGTAAACTTCACAATTGCACACAAATTTTATGTCATGCACTAACAGATGATGTAATATATTCCTCTTTCCTGGATAGTAATTACACTTCTATGTCAGATTTTAGACATAGGCTCAAACAAACTTAGCAGAAATATCAGCCTTCTCTGTAAAACCCTTGGGTTAAAATTCCAGCAAACTAGAACCAGCTCTTATTTTGGCACTGCAGGTTTTCTGGAAAAAAAAACCAAAAAACCCACAGTAAATTTCCCAGCTAAAGGACTAGCCAGCTTCAACTAGCCAAAGTAGCTAGTCTAAAAAAATGATACTTGGTCTGTTAACCACATTAACTGAAAGTGTTGTTTATCATCATTCCAAGCATGTTTTAAAGTAACTGTTATTACAAAAATCAATAACCCTCCAGTTACAAAGGTGTATTTGATATCATATAAACCTAAATACATACCATATTCCTTAACCAGATTCTCCTGCACACATGGAAATTTTCCTTGCACTGCCAGAGAAGTACTTTCAAAACCAGCAATGTACAATTTTAAGACCAGGGAATTTGGCAGAATACCACAAGAGGTGCACAACTAATACAACAGCTTCCTGTTTCAAACTGACTAGATCAGTAGACATTTCAGTGTGATGTACTCTGTCTTTAGCACAGCTGTTCCCAAAAGTGTTGGCTAGAGTAGGTTATCAGTGGTGATCTTTTCCCTCGGCCCACTGAAAATGTTGTCAGCTGAACTCTTGTATCAACAGCTGCAGCAAAGGCTTCTGCTGCTGCATGAAGCTCCCAAGGAGAAGACAAGCAGCAGTAGCTTAGCTCCCACCAGAAGAAAGGACAGGCAATGTGCTATTTCAGGAGCTAGAACAGGGGTTCCCAACATATGTACGTTACAGGTAAAACCTGTAAGGTAAGTGAATACCTTTGACCAAGTCCCATGTTCATCCAAAACACTACATCAGATCTTCAGCCCATAAAAACCCCAAAACTCCAAATCCTCCTTCCAGTATAGTTATGATGACAAATCTGTTCTTACCAGCTGTTGACTAATGTATTCTCAACTAGAGCACTTTCTATCACTTGGATTTTGGAACTGGGAGATGAGTGGGTGATCACTATGTCCACCTCACCACTAACCTAGTCTGGCAACATTCCTGAAGGCACTGCAACAAAAAAAAATAAAAGAACCGGAGAAGCACACAGAGATACATTCCCTGAGGACCTTCCCAGCCCCCAGGTGCTTTCAGCTCTGGGATTCCCAGCCCCAGAAAGACCATCCTGGTCACAGGTGACCCAAGAGAATGGCCTGGATGAGAATGGACCATCCAGAAGCCAGCCTTGCTAAGGCTGGAGGAGGTAAGTGCCTGTTGGAGATTGCTTAAGCCAGTAATGAAAATAATTTAATTGTACCCTGCCACCAAAAAAGGCAGTCCCACCCCTTCCTCAGACCTGTCCCTTCTTTCAATTCTAGAGATCATAGCTTGTTTTCTGATGAGCTGGTCTTTCAGTCAGATCAGTCCTGATCTGACTCACCCTATAATTGCCAGATACTATGCAAAGGAAGCAGCGGGACCTAGAACTGGAAACAAGAAGGAAGACTCATCCTTTCAGAGGCAGTGTAGCCCCAAATTTGTTTTAATTCAGTCTCAGGCTATTGGAAACTCAGCAACAGCCCTGATTTAAATGAACCTCTTACTGCCGCCTTACCACCACCAGTTTCCAAGCCACACTATTCTGTGGGACACATGGTATGAAAGGTGAGGCTACAGTGATGAACAGTGTCATTTTTAAGCAATCAACACAAGACAAAACAAGGCACTGAGGAGTCTGAAGACCGGCTATCTATGGCTGTGACCCACATCTTCCTTCACCTTCAAGACCTACCAGCAGCACACTCATTACTTAGTTTAAAATCCTTCAGGCTTGGCAGACAGAGAAGAGACAGAACTGCATGCAAATCTTTCCTGAATAACCTGGTATCACTCAGGGAGGAGCTACCCCAGTGTGGAAGCCCAAGGACATACATTTGAGTCATACAGGAGAAAAGTCCTCAGGACAGAGCCTTGGGCAACATGGTCTAGCATGAAGCATATCTGCCCATGGCAGGGGGGTTGGAGCTGGATGATCTTAAGGTCTTTTCCAACCCAAACCATTCTATGATTCTATGACAGAATGGGGAGGTTCCCATCTGTGGCCACTATTTTTTTTCCTCCCCTGGGAAAAAAGGTAAGATACTGTTTCTCTTTCACATTTTTATTCCATGCCTTCTGGAAAAGAGTGAATCACTAATCAGTTTATGGAGTCCCTGCTACCTTGGGCAGTTTGGCTGTTGGAGCAATGCAGAACTCTACATAAGACGGAGCCTGTGAAAGCATTAAAAGCTCAGGACCAGTACAGCATCCCCAAATGATGTGACTACTCATGTGCTGCTATCGCCATGGAATGCCAAGTACCTAACACCTTAGTGCTTGCCCTTGTGAAACACTTCTACTGTACTTCTTTGATAAGCTCCTATACCTTCAGGTTTTGTGGTGAGCCTTTGATGTTTGGCTGAAGGCCTCGGAATAGCTTTCCCATTCCCACCAGAAAAATGTAGCCTTTCTATTCAGAAAGACAGTACTGAAGTCTTTAGTTATTTTTCCTTCAAATATCCTTTACTTACAACACTAATCTGTAAGTTATAGCCTTAATGGAATAGATATTATTTATTTTACAGGTATAGATCAGAAACATTCTCAGAAAACTGTCAAGAATTCTTATAATGCATATTTTTATAATTTTATGGTTTTTATATAGCAAATTTACTTCTGAATGTGAAGCACAAGTAGACTGAAATGTCATGTGCACACTTCGAATTATAACCTTCGAAGTATTTCTAATGTTTTTCCTGTAATTTTACTGTAAATCACAGTAACATCTATCATAGAAAACAATAGAAACCTTTGGAGAACAGCGTAACAGCACCCTTAAAAACTTTTTCAAAGTCAGACTTCCAGGTTGAGGAAACCTGAAGGTCTATATTTTTGTGCAGTTTTGTATAAGGCTATACAAAAAGAACAGCAACAACTGTGGGGGAAACGTTTATGGTAGAAAGTGTTCATTTTAACATCTTAATTCTTGAATAAAAGTTCTCAGTATAGGCAGACCCAGTGATATTCCCACATTCAAGGATGCATCTCATACTTACAAATCATAAGTCAAGAATAATTTGATGACAACTTCCAGCGATTATACATTTAAGAAATTCATCTTTTCAAGAGACCATGTGATATAAGTGAGTACAGATAAAAAGTGACTGCATGCTTCTGTCACTGCTAGGAAGGGAAGATCTCTTTTGCCACAGAAAGAATTAAAAGCAAAACTAGAACTTCAAGTCAGCAGAGTTCCTTAGATTTGTGGTAGGAATTATGTCTATAAAGAGCAGTTTTAATTAATTTTTTCTTTTTCTCCAAGAAAAGTCCATATTTTTTCAGGGACTCGAAGGAAATATTTGTCATTAACTATTTATAATGCTGGGTAGTTCTTAGGGAAAAGCAAACTGAAATAGACATAACCCTTATTTACAAAGAAAGAGAGATTTTTCACTGCACATGATGCTGCTTTGAATGCATACCCATTATCAAATCTCAGTGCCATTTAGCTTGCTAAACAAAAGGGACTTTAAGCTCAGTATATGCTGGCAACACAGTTAAAATAAAAAAAAAATCCTATGATTAAACAGAGAAAGTCAAGTTCTAATGCCATTTTTATAGCTTGCCTGTGTCAGTTAAGACCTGCCAATATGAAGACTGCCAATATTTTAGCAATGAACAGTGAAATGTTCTGTTGAAGGAGCTTCTCCAGCACCAACCCTCACAGAGCAAAGAAATTCTGCAGCCAAAGTTTCAAGAAGGCTTCATCTGCCAAAACCACTGTGTGCTTTTAATTAAGAACATACACAGAAATGGACTAAGAAGAACGCGAAGTTTCAAGGAGTGTTCAGAATGCCAGCCTCTTGGTTAAGCTTTCCACCCACTCCCTAAAAGTATATACCACAGGAAACCATTATTCATTCCATGTACCTGAGCAGAACACGTATCCCTCAATGGCCAAATGACCAAAGTCAAGGAAATGTTCTTAGCATCAGAAAAATATTGATACTTTCAGGCTGATGTCATCAAATACATCACTTAAGTACTTCCATATTACCTTTATTCTTTTTAAATACTATTTGAATACTAGATGTTAGATGCCTAGTTTATTTTCCTGACTAAAATTGCATATATAACAGTTAGTTACAGTCAATCATTCACTTGGCTTCATTCTGGCAAACAGCCCTGGAAAATAAAATTAACTGAAGATCATGCAAGACTTATCTTTCATACATGTCAAACCAAGTTCATAGTAAAAATTAGTTACTTTCTCTCTTGGAATTTTGCTTAAGTGACTTTACAACCCTTTAATATGCAACAAATGGCTAGTTCTAAATTACAATTTTTTTCTTTTTGTACTGACAACTTTCAGATTGATCCCCTTTAAAAAGTCTCCTTCTACCCAAGTTCACAGCTGGTTCTTGTGCTACCCTTCTCTGCAATTTGGGAAGCTACTAGTTCTGCCACTTCTTTGCAACAGTGCCAGTTCTTTGCAAAATTAAGGAATCCTCAGACATTTTACTTACAAAGATGAAGATCAAAAATTGTACTGTCTTTACAGTACAGGGAAAAAATCCTTCTTCCCAAAGAAAATAATGCATGTACCTGTGAAAACTCTAATGATGAATTATTTATACATTAAAAGATAGTATCCTATGATGATTTGCAGGCTGCATTAAACTGTTAAGTGGCTTCTGTGATCATTTCAGTTGGAAAAAGCTCAAAGGAAACAAGTAATATGTTCCTTGTGACTAGTCACTTAAGGCTACGATTAAGAATATAACTCAGCTTTAACACCCATTTTCCCTTTTTCAGTATAAAGCCTAAAAATATGATCAAATGGGGTGATTTTTGAAGCCAGGAAGTAAAACCGTAACATTTCTTATGCTGTTTTTCCCACTGAGCAACAGAGACAGTCACATTAATAGCATTATACACTTCTAAAACTGGATCCTAGTTGGCAAGACAGGCTCCACCATCGCAAGATCAAGGCAAGAGAAAAAGAATTTCTGAAGTACATTACTGAAAGATCTCTTAGGAGTTCCCATCACATGCTCCTATCTTCTCAGTGTATTTTCCTCTATCATACTAACAGTAAAGCAAAAACGGTACAAACTTCCTTCCCTTCACCATGTTACTTAGGAGCATGTATTTATTCTTACCTAAAGAGTTAACTGTACACCACCTCATCTATTTTGTACAATGAAATCTTTGCAGCATAAAAATAGCTATTCCAACATGCACATAGACAGAAACTTCTAAAACTCGTTGGCCTTTCCTCAAGCCGGATGCAGAAGACGCCTTTGGTAGCATGCCTAGAAGGCCACAGAGATCACACTGCCTCAGAACATGGAGGGAAAAGGAAAATACCACAGAGCTAGTAAGCTGCAAAACACAGTAAAAAGCACAGTCCATGAGCATGGGAAATCCCTGTGCAGAGGTTTGCCCACTGTGATGTTCCACCATCACCAAATCTTAATAAAACAGTCTTTTAAACTGCTAAAGACACAGACCTTTATCAATGATCATACCAAAACTCCTGCCAATAAACAGCTCTTTCACTTGAGCATACAATAACTGGGAAATGTGGACTGCAGTCCTAATCTAGATGGCACTGTATCTGACAGAAATGCTACAATAAATCAAAGAGATTTGAGATGTTTTGTTCTCCACAATTGTGTATTGTATTCCATAAAGAAAGAAAAATAGACACCAGTCTTCAGACACACTGAAACATTTGAAAAATCAAGTTTCCTTTTCTATAACTTCACATAGTCTGCCAGCCTAGAATCTGATTTTCCCATCAACCGAAAATTAAGTGGCAGTGTTACAAGATACAAGAGACTACTCCAATCTCAGTCTGTTTACAATGATCCGCTCTTTTCATTTTTGTTAGCAACTACCCAACAACAATCAGCTAGGCTGGAGGGGGCAGGAGAAATTGAACTTCTGTGCTACTGCAGAACTATACTGTGATCCACAGAGAGTTAAAAGCAGCCACTGGCTTTAGTTTGTCTACATTTCAGCAGCCAAAGTTCATACTATTAATTAAGCAGGAAGCAGCAACGAAGATTCATGTTTGCTTTTGGGGTTAGCACAGTTTGCACAGATTACGTCCTTCAACGCAACCTATGGCTCTTCAGAACAGTTTTCACCCAGTGGAACCATTTACAAGCCATATTTTCTGCTATGAGACAGCTGTGTTTTCCAGATCCCGGCAGAGACAGACACTCCATGCAATCACACACAGTGAGATGCTGTTGTGGAGAGAAGCATGCAGTTTGCGGAGCATCAGCACTGCACTGTTCCTCTCTGAGGACACGGAGCATAGAAGATCCTTAGAACAGGCTGATGCCTCTGATTCTGTCTCAGGTCACATAAGGTTTGCAAGAAGAAACACTGTGAGGTAGAGAAAGGGTAACAGCAGGCACAAAACTGGAACTTATAGATCTTTCAGCTATGAAAATACTGGAAAACGGCACTCCAGGCAAACATGAGACCAAAATCCAGACAAAGGTCCTCCCCATCACACCAAAACCTAGCTACAGGGTACTAAATGCAGGCAATCCACCGTTCTCCTCAGAAAGCTTCCACACGCACCACCGCCATCCCTCTCCACAGAAACAAGCCAAGAGCGTGAAACATGGTTTCACCGCGGGACGCAAACGGGGGATTGCCCCGCTAGCCGGGAATGGCGAAGCCCTCCGTTACCTCACGGCTCCCCCGGGGCGGCTCTGTCCGGCAGCGCCTCAGGGACAGCCACAAAATGGGTGGCAGGGACGACGCGGCGGCTCAACCAGCGAGAGGAGGGAGGAGGACGCGGCCGTGGGGCGCGCGCGGGGAGCTGAGGTAACTGAGGCGGGAGCGGGGCGGCTGTCATCGCCGCGTTCGGCTGAAGGGTGACAGCGCGGCCGGAGGCCCCTCAGGGCATACGGAGCGCAGGGGGCGGCGGCCGTAAGGAGGAGATCGAACCCGGGAGGCGCGGGAAGAGGCTGCCCGAGGCGGTGAGGCGCTGCGGCCAGCGGGAGCGAGGCGAGCGGCAGGAGCCCGGGACACAGGCCTTGCTGGGGCCTCCGCGGGTGACCCCTCAGCGGCGGGGGTCGGGGCTGCGCAGGGCTCGCCGGCGCTTACCGGGCAGCCGCCTCCTTCCCGCTTCTTCGCGGCGCGGCCCGTGTGTCGGGGGACGGGACCGGGACGGGACCGCGCCGGGTCAGGCCGGACTGGGCCGCGCCGCGAGCGCCGCCGGCGGGAGGGGGAGGGGGAGGGGGCGCGGAGGGGCGCGCGGGGAGCAGGGACCCCCCCCTCAGCCCGCCTCCGCCCCGCCCCTCGCGGGCTGTGCCACCGCACTGCGCATGCGCCGAGCCGCGCGCAGGCCCACCCGGCGGCCAAGGCGGGGGGAGCCGGGAGGGGCACGCGCCGACATCGGCGGAGCATGCGCGGTCAGGGGGCAATCCTCCCTCGGCGCGCGCGCGCGCGCAGCCCCTCCCGCGGCGGGGCGGGGTCGGGCTGAGGCGTCTCGCGGCGGTTTGCGCCTCCCCTGAGGGCCCCAGGGCGATGGCGGCTGCTGGCGGCCGTGTGCGGACGACCCGGTTCCGGGTTGCGGCTCCCGGTGGTGGCTCCCCCGGCCCTGCCTGCGGGGATGGCGCCGGGAAGCAGCCGGCGAGGGGGCGCTGGGGCTCTGCCCGCCCTGGGTGCGGCGGACGACCCCGGTGCTGAGGGGCTGCGCTGCCCCTCGGCTGAGGCGAGTCCGGCTGAAGGCTCGTGTCTCGCTGTGGTAAAAAAAAAACCCATGTAATTTGGGGGGTTTTGTTGGGTTTTGGTTGGTTTGGTTTTTGTTTTCCTGTAATTAACCCGTCGATTTTAAGCTGCAGAGACCCCTTGAGGAGGGAACCCACGGGGGTGCAATAAAGCTCGAGGGTGAAGGGGCGGCGGTGGCGGCCTCGCGTCGCCTTTCCAGCCAGAGCCCGGCCGGGCGGGCCGGAGCTGCTCTGAGCGCTGAACACGGCCCAGCCTGCCGAGGTGGGAGCAGAGAGGCTGTGGGTTCCCTAAATCTGTGCCTGTGCCTTACACTACGATATTAGATGAATTTCCATCTGAGCAAGAAGTAGATGTTTAAGTGTTGCAGACAATGGCTTTGCTTGCAAGAGTTTTTGTGCGAACACAGGTTTTCAGGCTTCCAGCTCCTAAAAGACTGCACTATGCTAGGTTTTATAGCGCAGTGTGTGACTTGTCATGTATAACAAGCAACTGCAATTAATAAACCCAAATTACAGTGTTGGCTCTTTAGTGGGAGGTATAGCAGAGTTTGCATTTACAAGCATTGGCTAGAAAGTGCTATGAACATAGTAACTAAGTGAGGGCAAGCCATTAGGCCTTAGCTGAAATTACTTTTTAGCATGAGTATGACTTGGCACCTAAATGTGAACACCCGTTCGACAGGGTGCCCCTCTGAGGGTGGGAACCTGCCCTTCTGGTGAGGCTTGATAAACAATGCATTAGAATTAGGACCTGTAGACACCTTGCATCTGCTTCTATAAATTGCTTCTAAGCAGGGACATCCCTCATGGAAAGGTTTCAACAAAGAACTAAGCAGGTACCTCTTAGGTATTAGCAGTCGAAAGCTAAAAGGTAACCAAAGACTGTCATTGTAGCCCTAACACAAGTGTGCAGTAGGATAAGAGGACTACAGTTACATAACTTACCCAATTGTATGTGTGCATGCTTTAGATAAAATTATATCAAGATGAGAATGTAACGTATAAAAATCCCTGAAATTTACTGTGCTTTGGAGACATGTATGGAGGTTTGAACCCCCACGTGCTCCTGGTGCCAGTGAAGGTCTGTGCTTTACAGTGCGTACTGTGAAGTGATTTCTTTAAATCAAAGTCAATGTGCTGATTTGATATTTCTGTGAAAGTTTCCTCATCAGGGTTTCTGTTTAGCTCAGACCACGGGTTAAAGCTGCTGTCCCATCAACGATTCAACTGTTTCATCTAAAGAAACCCTTCAGTGTAAGATTGCGTTGCAGCCTCTCCCCTGAGGTACTTTTTCTCCTAGAATTCATAGGCGTGCAGCTTGTGAGAGCAAGTCTGATTTACAGCTGCGTTGTGATCTTGGGTAAAATTTGATAATTGTAAATCAAGGTAAATGACATTTAGGTTTCATCGGAATCCCCTTTAAAACTGAGGATGTTTGTCCTTGGTTCAGTCTTCTCGGCTGGGCTTAAACCATGACAATGTTACAGTGTAGTTTGGTTTACATTGAAGTGAAAATTTCCTATTTCTGTGTCTTATAAAGTCAACTCAAGGACACGGTGTACCTGTTTGACATTGAAAGTCTGATTTTATACTCAAGTAATATTTCTGGTGTTTGTTTCCAAACAGTGAAAACAATGTCATTCCACTATCTTCTGATCCATGATAGATCCAACAAAATGTAATTCTGTGTATCTACCTTTAGATTGACTTTTAAGTTATTTATCAGTAAAACCGTGGCATTTCAATGACAATCAGCAGCATTATGCTGTACTAGGGATGTGGAAATGTCTGCTTTTGTTTTGTACAGTGTATTTCTCACGATAGCCCACAAAGGGGCTCTGCCTTCTCTAGCAGGAAATAGAATGGGTTTCATTCAGCTAGTGAATAAATGAATAAGCTGCTAGGTGGCAGTGCATATGGCTGGTTCAGGAACTTACAAGGTCCTAAAAAGCCCTGCCTAATACTGCAGCATTATATCCTGTAATGTGTGCAAGAGCTGTCTACTAGGAAAAAATTCTCATTGTTGTTAAGTTCAGGATTAGATTGCCAGAGAGGATTATCTAGGAGAATCTCCATAATTGGAGGCTTCTAACAAAGAGCAGATGAATGTCTCCAGAGTTGAGCAGGTTCAGCTGATCCTGTCTCAGACTGACAGCTGTATCCTGCAGGGCTTCTGGGTGAGCAGCTGCCTTGGGGCAGCCTGCCCAAGCCTGGGGAAGCAGTGTGAGGGCTGCCCGGAAAATGAAAGGCAGCTGCTCAGGTGTAGCAATTTGCACAGAACATCCATGGTTGTTATGCACTCATATGTTCTTTCTCATCCTGCGCCAGCCTTAAGTTTTGTTTGTTCCTTCTCGTTACAGGCAAATGGGGTACTGACACTGTGTATCAGCTGGGCTTGATTCATCTCAAGCCCCTGGCTGTGTTGCTCACCCAGCCTTTTCAGGTTGGGGGAAAGCAGCTAGGAGAAATGGCTGAGAAGTGGCAGCCTGGTAGCAGTGAAAGAATTGAACAGTGAAGGACTGATGCAGTAGGAGCATGGCTGTGCGAGCAGAACACATGGCTTAGGACATCACAGCTTCCAAGCTCATGCAGGGATGTCCTGATACGGTTCCATGTGATTGCACTACAAAGGTATGCTTTGTAATGGAGTGAGAACAATTCTGCAGAATTCTACACTGAAGCCAGCTGAAAACTATTTTGAAGCTATTGTATATTTTACAGCTACACCACTGGTAGGAAGTATTCATGTTAGTCACTGATCTTCCCCTTCTTATCCCAATTCAGGTGGTAAGCATGATAATTTCTTTTTCTTCATCTGCATCTCATTTCAGTGTAGTTTTGAATATAGTTTATTCAGCTAAATTTTTCTCTACTTTGGATATCACCATTGAGACATGTCATCTTTGTGATCCACACTGAATGAAAATCAGCTAGAAAGCTTCCAAGCAGGTATCTTTATTATAGAGAGGTTCATATATTATATTAAGTTGGACTATATCAAAACATAAATGTACTTTAATTACATTAATAATTTAAATATTTGATTTAAATAAAGCACCAAGAGAACTTGATTTAAATGACTGACTCAGTTTCCACACCAATTCCTACTAAACTCACTAATTTCATGCAATGTTTGAAGACCTAGAGGACAGAGCTGACTTCTTAGCAAATACGTAACTACAGCTGAAGTGCTCTGCACACAAAGGTAAAGTGTACAAGGTTTGAGACGGTTTGCGTTCTGAAGCAGTACTCCTACAAAAGGATTAATACGGATTGAAAATGGACTGGTTTGCTCAGCTGCGTCTCTGCCTTACATGTAAACTATTTCCTCACATTATAGCTGGTTTTATTTAATTCTGTACTAACCTCTAGATTTTAAGTGATACAGCTTTTACCTTCTCAAACACGTAGGCCCAGGTTTTAGTTAAAGAAGACCAAAAGAACCTGACAAACATAGATACAGGAGATTTTATTTAACATTGTGTACAAAGAAAGGCTACAAATGCCTTAGACCTTTTTTTTTCCCCCAATACAGTTTTTGGATCCCTTTTTTATACCACTTTTCTCGGAAAAAGAAAAAAAACATCCAGAATGACAGTTCCCCTCCCCCTCCTTCCCTTTTTCTTCTCTCTTTGGGCCTAAACTGAGAGATGTTTAGCAGTACAGTTTCAACACCTTTCAGTATTAAACTATTATTAGATTTTCTTCTCCAAAACCAGAGCACTTTTAGATACTGAAGCAACAGCAACAGCAGTATAAAATGTCAAAACCTGACTCCCTAACATGGTAGTGTTAAAACAATGCCAACAGTTTAACTCTGATGAAACCCAAAGTTATCCAAACAATACATCTTCTACACCTGATAATTTAGCACTAATAATATAATTTAATTGTATTTATATTTAAATAAATAGTCTTAACTCCTTTCCTTGGAATTCTTCACAGATTATAAACACTTGCAATACTAGAGATAAGAATAAACTACACAACTTACAGAGGCAAGAGAAGGCTTTGTTTTCTTTCTTTTGCTGGACAGACACAGAAAGGACATTTCACAGTGTCCTGCTGAGATAGATAATTTTTAAGTTCATTTTCACTGCGGCGCTTCTCAGTCATCCAACACAACAATTCCTTACCCTCTTTGTGCTGCCTTGGTAATCACTTTTGGTACTGATATCCCAGCTCCCAAAACATCTGCCCCTGTGTAGCCAAGTTTTATCCAGGTTTCCGCAAGTTTTGCAGAATAACGTAACTGTGAAGCCCAAAACAAGATTTCTCTTAAGCTTTGAGAAGCAGTAAATAAGGGAGTAGAAGAAGCTGTTGGGAAGAAATGGGAAGAAATGTCCTTTTGCTATGGCAGCTTTTACATCACCATCTATATTTCATATAGATGAAAGATGTAAAAGATATGAATCAGTCTTCAGCTGACTATTTGTATAATCCATAGAGTTAGTGTAGTCCTAATTTCTCCCAAAATAGCACTGAAATGGAGGAAATTTGAGCTCCTTTATGTAGACTGGCATTCGGTTAGGCACAGTAAGAAGGAACTGTATGAGTTTTTTCCTCTAACTGCCTTCCGGACCTCACTCAAACTGCCTCAGGAGTGATGTGAGCACCTAAGGACCAAGGCCATCTCTCACTGGTAGGCTCTGCCTGTTGTGATTCTTGTTTTGGGTCATCTGCAGAAAGCTGCTGTATGCTTCGAGGCAGGAAGCCACTCTGTACACGAGCCTGCCCTTTTGTACACCCACAGGGATATAAAATGGCCTTGCCGTATGAGTCATTCTGCAGATTAGAGAAATGGTTCATCTCTACAATGTCTTTGGTTCTCAGAACATCTTGTCACTGGAGAAAAAGGCTGCAACAGCCACACAAACAAAAGTTCTAGTGGAAAATGAGTTTTCTCTGCTTTTGACAAGAGGATTTGAACATAACTGCAGCAGAGCAAACACTTATAGCCTTGGGGACTCAATCGTATTAATTCCCAAATAGGTTTGCACAGGTGTAATTAATAGAATCTTATTTAACTTGCAAAACAGGAATACATGAGCCCAGAGCTTTAACAATACCTGGTGCATTCTGTACTGGAAATACTTCAGTTATCTCCAGGGACCTGAACCTCTCCGTGTGGCAGTTTTTACAGTGCAGAACGACACAAAGTGATTTCTGTTGGAAAAGGAGGTGTCTTTCTTACTGCAAGGTGAAACATGGCAGTAAGGAAAAAAATGATGGAAGATACTTGCACGGTTCACCTGTGTGTTTCTGCAAGGGTCTCCAGCAATTCCACTATAGGATGCTAACACAGAGAGAATCAACAGTGGAGGCAAACTAGGTCATTTAATAGTTTTCTAATTCATGGCAATAGCATTTATGTATTTGTTTGACCTAGAAGGCCTAAACTAGGGATATAAGCAAGGGCAGAGGAGAATCAAGTTTACACTCAGGTTTGCTTTGGTCCTACCGTTTCAAACCACCTCATCATTACAGCACGTTGTGGCATTTTATCCTTGCAGGCCAGAAACAGATTTTTAGCTTAAAAAACAATCTATCTTTCTGGTTCTGTTAGCTTTTTTGTTCTCTGCAGTGGTGTTTTACCCATGGCAATACACAGACTCTAATGCTCCTTTCTATTGCCACAGGAGTGTGGGGAAATGTAGAAAGTAAGTGATAAGCACTGCATTCTTAGCACCGAACTGCGGATTTTCAATTACAAGCAAGAAGCACTGCAGCACAGAACTGGGAGGCTACAGTAGCTAAATTCCTGGGGTTCCTAAATTAATGTTTATTTACTGGCAAGACAGCTTTTGCTTCCAGTTATCTGGAGAATAAGCCTTCCTTCCAGAACTTGGAATGAGAACTTCTTTCTAGTCCCAGACAATATGATCTGAGTGATTTCTAATTATGCTTCTCTTTTGTGTTACTTTCACTCCTTAAAACCTTGTCAAGGAATAATCATTTAGTGCTTCCTTTAGAGCTTCTGTTGCTTTTAAGGGCAATGCATATATTTAACTCTATTCAATGAGAAAATCCATAGACTACATATGAATGTTCTTTTCATTCCACTTCAGAATGGGGAGTCGCTAATACTCATCTATGTACAGCTCCAGTATCTCAGTTGCACGCAGCCCGTGTTAAATGAAGTGAATGGTATCATAGCTGTGCTGTGACAATGTTAGCAAAGCTCACAGAGAAAAATGTACCCAGACTACATATTTATGAGGGCATAAACAAGACTGCCCTTAGAAACTGCCCCTTCAAATTTTTCTTCTTCAAGGAACTGAAGCAAATCCCTTACATCTAGCATGAACATATTTATTTGGGGTTTGTTACTACAAGTCCACATCTTGAACTGAAGGAAAAAGAGAAAGGGTGGCAGTTTTTCCTTAAACCTTTTCTCATTTCTAAGAGTCCCACATCTGAAAATGTTATCCGAGCAGATGACCAAGCACTGAAACCGAGGGATTAACCAGTAAGGAATCAGAGAAGGTTGGGTTTTGCCATCAGATTTTAACCATTTTTAAAAGCCATGTTGGTCAATTTACATTTTATACATACTTGAAAGAATGGCACATTAAGATGAATGAACACATTGTGATGCCTTCCAGTGTTACAGGTGTGACAAATTTGGAGATCCACATATGCTTTAAAGAACAGTACATTTGTTTAAATAAACTCATAGAAAACTAACATAAACAACCGTAAACCAGACTTCTAAACAGGTAAAATGAACGAACTGCAAAAACACTGCATCTCCCATAAACACACTCTGTGGTTCCACCACCTTGTGGCCAACAAAAAGGTTGCAGTTTTGCCTCAAACGGTGCCGGCCGATTGCCTTGTCTAAGCCACTGAGGGTCAGAATGGAGGCAAGCAGCGGGCATGAGCAACTACAGTCACTACGCTGCCCTTGTGTGCCCTTAGCTGATCCACTGAAAAATAGCAGCATTAAAATACAGCCTGAAAAAGCCCAGCTACTACCTCCGCTTGTTAAAACTGTGCAAGAATAAAGAACACCAGCAGCATTTTAACGGATGTGTTTGTTTCAATTTGGTTTCAGACACTCCCCTCCTATACAAAGCACACCCAAACACAAAACTGAAACTAATCTAATAACTGTTATTTCTTGTCCATCTCCCAAAACTCTTCCCATAATTTGCTTTACTTCTTTAAATTTTACTTAAATTATTTTGTATTCAAAAAAAAAAATCCATTAGAATTTTAATATAGTTTTTAAATGGCAGGAAACTGATGCTTTCCCTTCCCCTCGACCTGCAGATACACAGAGCATCCTCATCACCCCAATTTCTTAAGTGCAAGTTCTGACATTTCAGATTTCTCTTACTGGAAGCTACACTTTTAGAAAGGTCTCTCTCCAATACCCTAGAAACAGAAAGAACAAACTCCTACTGCCCATGTAAAGGGTAATTTGTTTGCTAGTTTGCTCTTATGTTGTTTATATTGTACCTTTTTGATATAGGAAATGGAAGAGTTAGGTTTTCTGACGGAGCTTGCAAGGGAATAGATCAGAGTAGAAATCAGAAAGCCGCCTCTGAAGCCAAGCTTTGCAATTCCCTTTTTGTTTAAGTGATAAGGCTTATTGAAAAAAACAAGTAATAAAAACCCCCAAACCCCAAGCAACGTCCCTGGGAAGAGCACACAGCGCCTTTTGGAGATCCTTGTGAAACATAAGGCTGTCTGAAAAACTTAACTGCAAAAGTAAAGGAAATTCAAGAACTCAATTCTCGGATTTCAAATCAGTCCATGATTTCATCAGCAGCAATAGGATGTGCCACTTTCTCCAGCCCAAAATTACCAGCTTTGGGGAAAACATATTCATGCTTAACAGAAATAATTAACGGGCTAAGTTAAATTAACTTTTTCCCTCATCCACATGCCTGCATGTTAGATAATGTTACAGTAGAACTGAGCATTGTAATGAGACTAAAAGCAAGAACCTGTAACAGTAACCAAAGCAGAAGCCATTTGCTCATGGTTACATACTATAGATCAGTAATTTAATATTAAAATTAACTTCCTATATAAATAAACACGTTGGGCAAAGGAAATTGGCACAGTCATTATGGTATTGCTTTCCAGTTTCAACACTGCAAAGAGCAGCCCCGGCTTCCAAACGCCAAGAGGAAAAGGTGTTCACCAACCACCTGCTGCAGTTGGGGTTTTTCTCCTTTCAAGTGAAGTCGCCAGCAGTGCTGCTGCCTCCAAGATCCCAAACAACAGCTTGGAAGAGGCAGGGGTGCAGCTGACAGGACAGGGATTGCTATGGAACTGCTGTGTCAATGAGAACAAATACAGAAAACCAAACCCACAGCGTGTGGTTTACTGCATGACTTTTCTTAAGCCAGTGGTTTTCAGGATTGTGACCAATTTTTACCTTCAAAAGGCAAATAATAATAAAAATCTTGAGCCTTCACAAGCTTCCTTGCCTTCATTCCCTCCCTCCCCAAAAAAGCACCTCCCACTATAGACACTTCCGTGGTTTACAGGTTCAGAAGTTGGAATGTAGTGGAAATACATACAAGAGAGAAGGAATTTCTAGTTGTACATTACATTACAAAAAGCTTTTGTCCCAGACCTAGGGATGGAGGGATACTAAGCAATAGTAAATTCCTATAAGAATCCTTACAAAGCATGCAAAATATTGATATACTCACAAAACCGAAATTTATAATTCTTCCTTTCTGAGTTTGCAACTTCACAGTACGATGATTTCTAATATGCAGCAGTCAGAATGACAGTGACTACAGAATCATTTCCCTTCAATTTCCTTCTTTCCATTTGTTTGAAAGACTCCTTTGATTATTTTGTGTTGAGCGGCTGCAGATCACCCATCAGAAAATGGGAAATTCAGCACAACAGAGGCCGCTTGCTTTGTTATACTTCCCCTCAGTGTTGACAGCCTAACTCTACCAATCTTTCCAAACCCATCCCTCCCTCCCCTTCTCATGCCCATTCCTTCCCTTGTCTTCCAGCTGTACTTCTCCCCAGGACGATGATGGGCAGATGCCACTGAATGGATGCTGCAGAGCTGGGCAGGGAGTGAAGGAGTTGGGGTAGCTCATGCAAACAGGGTCGCTCCCACCCCCCAGGGCGTTCAGCTCAGCTGCTTCACAGCAGGAATGCTCTGCTCTGCACAGCAGCAGTTGGACTGTCCTGTGCTCCCTAGACAAAGCTGCCCTGGACCCCTGTGTGACCACAGTGGCTTTAACTGCTGTACGCAGGGGAACACAAAGGCGGTGTGTGGCTTGACCTTCTGTACTGCTGTATGTAGCTCCATTGCTATTTCTTCACTGCTCTTATTTAAAACAAGGTTGGAATTGCTGGAGAATACACAATGCATGCTGCTTGCTAGATTGTCCCTAAAGTACATTCTGACATGTCTTATCAAAGTGGAGCAATCGGAAAAAGACTCTTGTGGAAGCAATGTACAAAGCCTCCAAAAATTCAAGTATCAAACCCCCCCCCCAAAAACCGGATCTTCTGAGAAAAGTCTGAAGTAAGCCGCCAGCCAAGCTGATAGCCACGGGGTTTTGGGTTTTGTCCACAAATCCTTCAGTTCCTTTTGCAGTGATCTTTTCTTTGGAGTGTTGGGAATTAACACCTTCCCAATTCATTTTCATGAAGTTTGGTGGGGCCTAAGGAATTTAGCAATCCTGCCTGGATAACACTGCCCCTGCTTTTATACGCAAACAGAGAACAGAATCACTGACTCATCCTCCCTGCCTGCTCAATTTGCCGTATTATTTATACTGGAACATCATTAGGTCTGGCTCCCTTAACCCAAGACCCATCAGAAGTGCAGCCTGGGCGAAGGCAGGGCATCTCCTTCCCTAGAGCTGTGGAAACATTTGTAAGGAAAGGGGTGGGCAAGACAAAAATAAACGACACTAAACCCCAAACCCCACACAAACCAACAGCTCGAGTTGTACACAAACCTGTTTAATTGCTTAAGAACCCTGGTCAAATCACGACTTGAATTTCTGAGGAGGGAATCTCAGATCCCAGACCTTTCCCTTCTCCTCTCCTCTTGCAAAGCAACACTATTTTTGTGGCCTAGAACAGTACTTTATAAACAGCAGTTAGTAAAGACACAGTTGTGATAGATTCTTTAACTCCCCCTCACCCAAAAAGGGGCATCCTATCAAGTGGTCCAGTAGAAATCTTGAAGTTTCTTTTTGATAAATTAAATCCATAAAATGAGGAATACCTTCTGTCACATTCCCAACAAGAATAACAGCCACACTCTGTGGCGCACAAGTTCAAGTGTCTATTGCTCCTCCTAGTGGAGATGCTGCACAGCTCCATCTCCAGTTCAGTTCTGGTCCTACCAATCCAGAGCAGAGGCTTTTCTCCCTCTTCAGCTTGTCACTGGTTAACAAACAGCAGAAGTGCCGAGGGCTGCAATTCCCCAGGGCAGGAACAGGCCAGCAGTGTCTGAAGAAACATCAGTTGTCTTTTTCTCAGGTGCGGCAGGTTTATGCCGAAAGCAGTTTTTGTGTCCTGTTGGTATCGCAGGCACCTACACCTCTGTGGAAAAGAGAATGCTTTGCCTCTTGCTGTCTGGGGTAGGGATAGTCTCTAGCTGCAGGAAGTACAGAAGAACTTGAACCTGAAAGAGAAAGAGCTCATGAGAAAGCCCTGCTAGCTCATTCTTATCCTGGCTATTGGATAGCTGGCAGCCACACCTACAGCTCTCAACCCAGGAACATCCTGCAGTTACGTGTTTGTTTTAATGCAGTGTACAATACCAGCAGGAATATTAAAACCCACAGAGCTTCACTCTTTTCAGGAGTGTATTCCAGTGTGGAATAATGGTGTTGGTGTCCCACTGTGCTCTAAACATCTGAGCTATAATTTGCCATTACTCAGTCAAGAACATACAAAATGCCCTGGACCATTTTGACCACCTTCAGAAGCAGCAGCAGCCAAAGAAATCTGAATTTAGCAAAGAATTTTCTTGTGCATCAGTGAAGGTGGTTTAAGTGTTGAGGAGCATCATGGAAAACCACTGCTGCCCTTTAACCCCAGGCTGTCAATATGGTGCTGTGAGACGGCACTTGAAAACCCTCACAATGGACAAACACACTGGATGTGTGCCTCCTGACATAAGTTCCATGAAAAGCTGTGTCGGTACGGATGCGAACTGAACCGCCTCAGGAAACACTGCTCTACAAACAGTCTAAAAGTCTGTGCAGCGCTGAAAGTGTTTGTGTTTCTCAAAACCCCCAGGCCTTGCCAGAGAACTGCAGCTCCCCAGGTACTGCCTGCACAAGATGCAGTAGCACATTGAGGATTTTACCTGGGACATGACTTCTAGTGACCAACTATCCGTCATAGTGATGGGCTGGGTCGGGTTGGCAGGGATTTTACTGTCCTTCTCTGAAGGTCTGAGCAGTGTTGGTCCAAAGACAGTTGCAAGATTATGCAGGGACATCTTGTTAATGCTTTCCCTCTCAGCAACTCTGGGAGAAGAAACAACGAAAAAGACAAGACTTATAAATATCCTCATTTGGAAGTGTCCTTAAGTAAGAAATCGCACTTATTCCTGTTGTAAAAAGTTTCAGATACTTTCAGTCAACCACTCTCCTCATATACCTAAAGTAACTTTATACGTAAGCAAATGCTTTGATCTGATAGAGCTGCAGCTTTGCTGCTTGCTGCCTGGACAGGCAGAGGTGGGACAGGAATAAAGGGATGTTTCTCATCCCAGCTTTATAAATGAGAAACCGAGGCACAAAGGTTTACGTAAAGGCAGAAAAGCCTGCAGCAGAGCCACAAGTAAAACCCAGATTTCCTGCATCTTAGTCCAGGCCCTCGGTCACGAATCATCTTTCATCTCTCTGTGACAGTTGCTGGTATGTACAAGTTACATATGTCAGTTAGCACACTGCAGGAATTGAGCAAGCTTCTTACATTAATATCAACCATATGGAAATAGTTTTTCACAGTTACAACCATATTACAAAGATAGAGACAAGAGCAGAAGGACCAATCTAAGCAGGGAACTGACAAATCCAGACAGCAGAAGCACTGGAGTTTTAAAAATACACCCTGTTAGACTGCAGAGCCCTCTCGAGACAGGGCTTGCAAGTCCTTAAACACGGCCAAAGCTTCAGGAGTTAAACTGAAACCTTTCCTCATCTCTGTATCCAGATGCAGGTGCAGTTTTGCAGTGCTATTGCAGCATTTGCACTAGATAAGCCGAGGGACTTTTGTTACCCTTTTCCTCCAGTTCTAATCCTTTCAGTGTAAGTAAGAACAGAATTCAGGATTTAGTGCCTAAGTGAGCACGAGACAATAGCTATCTGGTAAGCATTCACGGTAGATCAGCAAATGCGTCTTCCTTTGTGTGATTCAGCATGAGCTCAAGGAAGAGGCTCCTCTTCTCAGAATAATGATGATTTACACATGAAGTCAGTGTCTAAAGGATCCACATCTTACCTTTTTAAATGGTCCAAAAGGAAAAGGAATGTCACAAGGTTGGGCTCTGGAAGCGATAACAACAGATTCAACATACAGCTTTCCTTTGCAACAGGGTCTGAAAGTGCTGCAGGACAGAAAAGAACAAAACATCACCATTAGTGGGAGTTTGACCACATCATTTCCCAAACCAACAAATACCGAAGGTCCTGAACGGGCTGTAACTGCATCATAGGTTGGAAGGTCAGAGTTGCACATCAGTACCCCACAGGATCTCTTTATTTCAGAGACACATAAAGAATCCTTTTCTCTAAAGCAGTTCAGGTGCTTTCACATTTACCAGCCTACGACGTTTTTACCCAGACAAGGTATAACCCACCCCAAGGGCTTCCCTGAGTGGGGAACATGGCGTGCGCACCCTCCACAAGCAGGGGCTCATTCTATTCTGGACCCACCCTCAGAAACCTGCACATTTTCAGCTTACAAGACAGCACAGCAATTGCCTGTATTCAAGCTCACAAAGGGATGATGCCGTTCCACTTCTGAGCCCCATTTCACTTCCTTAATGGCTTGTTCCAGGCTTCTGTCCAATGCTGTAAGTATGGGGGTTTAAGAGCAGCCTCCTATAGTAGAGTTTTGGTCATCGGGAGTCATTTCTGCTACTACCTACCAATGCCCTCAGCAAAGTTGGGGTACAGCTCATCTGTGAAGAGGGGTTCAGGCAGTTCCCGGAAGTACAGTTTCAAGGTGCCTGCAATGGCGTTAACATCCATCTCGCTCATCATCACCGACACGTCTTTGTTATCTGGAAGAGGGGAAGCAGGGTAAAGAATCTGCTGGCCTCGAATTCCTTCTTTTCTGGCTTTGGCCCTCTTTGTTTATCCTCTGTCTTTGCCCAAATAGCTGAGAGTTTTCCTGTTTACACTTCTCCAGACTTAATGAGCTACTTCTGACAGCTGAGAAGCACTGCACAAATGACTGCAAACAGTTCATAGCTTTAAATTGAGTAGAGGGAACCGCACACCACCCAGGGTTAGTTACACTGTGCCAGCAACCTCAGCCTGATCAGGAACTAGCCCCACTTGACTGTATTTACATGCGTTTCAACTTTTGTTATTCCAATTCCCTGCCTCTAACAGCTTAGGAGATTTTGGGGCTGTCTGACTCCCTGCTGAGTGTAGCTGAAGTACACAGGCAATTCAGGGTACTGTTTTGCTCTGTTACTCCCATTTCAGTTCTGTGACTGTTAAGAACAACAAAAGCACCCCCCCTCCCTAAAACAAACAGACCAACCCACAGAGCCAGCGCTGGTTTCATGAAGCTCAGTGTAAACCAGCATCTACTATGAATGAAAAAAGCTGTCTTTCAAAACGTGAAGCCTTTCTTGCACTGGTGAGGGCTCAGGAATCAATGGGGTTTGTAGCTTAGGGGGACTGAAAACAAAATACAAGAAAGAAGGTATTTCACAAAGTAAACGAAGAAAAAGTGCAAGGAGGGTGAATTGAGGCACTGGGCACAGGCCTCATGACTGCCCAGACCAAAGAGAGCTCAAATGTGGCTTGACCAGTCCTTGGACCGTCATGTGGAGGCTGGAAGTAGGGCAGAACTTCACTTTTTGTACCTCAGTGATCTGGAGGCATTTCCTCTGCCTGATCTTGGATGCCTGTTGGGACATACAGGCCATTCCTTTAAAAGCAGCTCCAGCAAGGAGCCCTTTTATGCTCAAGATCAAAGAAAGCTTTACAGAGCTTGGTCAGAACTATCTGATTTCACAATTTGCAGACATCTATCTGGAGTTAAGAGGAGAACTCAGAAGCCCTGCAGCCCAGCTCCAGTTTCACAAACTCTCTTCCTGGGTAATGTTCCTTGGAACATCTTTCTTTTTCTGCTGGCTTCCTTCCACGAATCATTCTTAGTTTCAAGGGCTTTTATTAACTTGGAGACCTCACAACTCTGAGGAAATTATGACTTCTGGTTCCTGCCACTTCCCCTGAGGAAGGCGTCTGCCGTTTACACAGATCTGGCAAGGCAGGCAAAGCCACCACTCCATGTCTGTTGGGAGGAATAACAAATGTGTTATCTGTATAGGGATCCACTTCGTTGTACATCTTGTATCTGTAGCTGAAGAGTATTAATAAAACATGCAGCCAGGGGTAAAATGATTCTCCTTGTGCAAGAGACTCTCTACCTCTGAATGCTTCTTGGGGAGCAGAAGACTAAAACCAGCATCACCACCTGACAGGGAGCTCATGCAGTGCAAAGGAGAGCATCAGACACAAATACTTACTGACATCAAAGGCGGCTTTCAGAGCTTGGATGTCGGTTGCCACCCCAGAGACACGGTAGATGCCCACCTCCTCCATCCCACGCCGCTCTATCTCCTCCACACACTGGCGAACTATGTAAGGCACCTTCGATCTCTCTCTCCTTAAGAAAGCCAAAGAGAAGAGTTCAGTGCAGCCCGTGCCCTCCCCTGCCTGTCAGCCCAGCCAGGCCAGCCAACAGCACCCCACCATTTTGCTGTGCAAACTTTGGACAATGGGGCTGCAGAAAGGCTGAGCAGGCAATGCAGGCTGAGCTCAAACACTCCTTTTAAAACTGGAGGGGGGTTTCTGACTGTCTCAGCCTGGCTTTGCCTGTTCTACAGCTTCCCCGAGTGCTTGAGCTTCTGGCTGGGTCCCAGGGCCCCAAAAGCTTGTGACTCTGCCCAGGTAATTAGAGGATTCCCAAGCAGTCCTTGGATACATAGCAACACTGGTGTTTTCAAATTAATGCAATTCCACAGGGAGGAAATACCACGCTTCCCAAACTGTGTAACAGAACAAAAAGGTTTCTTCTGGCAAACTATTCATGACAAAAGATCAGGGGTTAAAATAATACAACAGGATCCAAAGAACTTCAACATTTCTGGTTACGGAAACACCACTGTTTGATGCCTCTGGAAATTCGTGACCAAGTCGGCTAACTACAGAGTAAAGGGGCAAGGGGTATACCCAGAACTCAGGAAAGTGATATGCTGTAAGTAAACACCCTGGGTTTCAAAGCCCGTGCCCACACTAGTTTTTCTCCTGGAAAAAATGAAGCTCAGAGGATGCAGAGCATCTCCTTTCCGCAGCCACAGCCTTCCGTGCTCCTGCCTCGTGGAGCAGGCTGGGCTGACCGACCCCTCAGTGCAAGCCCCTGGGTAAGTGGATGCCTAGTAACTTTTAGGGAGAAACGTGACCCATCAGCTCACTTGGTGACAATAGCTATCTTGACCCCAAAAACCCCGGTCTGTTTCCGGGATGGCATCCTCTTCAGGCTAAACTCCCGACTGGTGAACTTCACCGACAGCTTCACTTCAACCTGGACAGAAGAGAAAAAGAGAAAGAGAACAGCTGCTACTTCTCAAACATTCTTTCTTTTTTCTATGCTGCAATGAAGAGCAAGGAATTAAAGCACTTAAGAAGTACAGAAGCAGTGCTAACTTCTGTCTGCATACTTACTCCATTCATTGAGATGACTGTGCGTTGCCAGTCTTTGTCCTGCAACACCTGTGGGTCCAGCTGAAAAACATGGAAGTGATGCATGAGCTAGAAGCAGACTTCGGGGAAACCAGCGAGCCTGGAAGGGCTGTGTAAATGAGCAGAGCACCTTCAACAAGCTATTTCTTTCCTACAGGAAAAGATTTCCAAGGTTTCCCTAGCTCCAGGTAACGGGGCACTGCTGTTGTGTGGGTCTCTAAGCAGAGCGGAGGAGGACAGATCTCTGAAATACCTCTGATTTGAAACAGAGGAAGCTGTCTCCCTCTGAAGTTTTCTAGAGACAGATGAGGTTGGATAAGTGTGATATTACTACACTGAAGTAAAAAGCCAGGCTGGAGAACTTCATGGCCCTTTGCTAGGAAGCTAATAGCTTCTACGGAGGACTATGTTCCACTGAATTCAGAAGACATAATCACCCCAACAGTGACACCAAGGAAAAGAAACATGAAGTGATCCATATAGAGACAAGTAACTTTAGACAAACCAAACCTCTGCCAGGATGCGACACAGGAGAAATGCTGAAAATTGGACCAGAAATCATGGAAGGCTGTCCTCCTTCAGCTACCCATTGCTCTTCATTTCTGAGCATGGAGGCAGGAGGTACATCTGGCCCTGCTGTTACAAGAACTCATGAAACAAAAACGAGTCCTGAGGCAAAGCCCTGACCGCCCATTTTCAGCTTTGTCTGATCTCTTCTGAGTGCACAGCGAGGCTGGGGAGCAGCTGACCAGTACTCAGACACCACCCAGCAAATCCAGTACTGCCTGGGAGAGCCCAGACACATCTGAATGCATGAAGAGTGGCACTTGGCTCAAGCTAGACTGGGAGAAGAGGTAAGAAAGCTGTGTGCATGGGGACTCCTCTCAGCAATCAGAACCAGCCAAAGCAAGCGGTCTTTGGTGCCTTGTGAGATGGTTTTTAACACTTGGCTCTCAAACACTAAAACACAGCAAGACCAGGAGGAGGCAAGTGCAGCAGACTCTGTGTTCTGAGTTTACTGTCATCAGCAAACAAAAAGACACTCAGAAAATAGGGCCACTTCTGCAGCCCAGCTCCTTCCTTGCAGCACCCCATGCAGAAGCAGAGCTCTCTGACAAGCAGAGGTAGATGTTGACACAATGGCAACTGCAGTATATCCTGGGAGATTGTAGATGAAATCATGCTCTTTCAGCTCATCAACAAACCAGCCCAATGCTGCTGTCAGCTACAGACACAACTGCCCCCTCACCCTTCCCCACTCACCAAAAAACACAACCAGCAGAGAGAAAGGTTTCTCCCTGCTTGCTCCCACTGCAGACCCCCCAAGAAGCAACAGACAAGCAAGTCAGGCCAACCTTATCCCTGCGCACTTTGTTACGGACGTGAGCCCACAGCGGGATGCTGCCAGCACACGCGTGCTTCCCTGTCGAATTGGACCGGCTCCTGTAGGTGCAGCTCTGGCAGAAATTCCTGAAGACTCCTTGCAAGGAATAGTCAGTAACCAGTAGCTCCCACATCTTGGGACTGCACAAAGGTCCAGGAGGCCAATAGTCTGCAGCGCTTAGCTTCAGTGCTTAGGCAAACCCAAATAGCAGACTGCTTGCCAAGAGAGTTTGCTTATAAATCAGGCAGAACAGATCCGCCCCACTGGCGCTGCTGGCCAAGGGCCCCTTGGGCCAGCCAGCATCACGGCTGCTCTTCCCTGACTTTCCGTGCTGGAAGTTTGGTTCCTTTCAACAACTGCATTCTTTCCCAGAATCAAGAGGAAACCGTTTCTGAAGTGTCTGGTTTCCTCTGAAGAGCAGCCACGCTCAGTATTCCTGACAGCTTGATCTCCAGCTGCCTAAATAGTCATGTCGCTGAGCTGCCAAAATGGCCCTGCTGATAGACACAGTCACAGCCAATCCTCCAGCTCAGAAGCAGTTTTCCATATGTTTTTAGAATGCAGACACTGAGACTGTATTATTTATAGAAGGGAGAGACTGCTTAAGAATGAAAGGGAAAGAGGGTTTTGGTAATTGCCAAGAATACTAAAGGAAGAGTCCAGCAGGGTCCAGCTACAGGTTATTGACGCTAACAGGTATTACTGGTCACGTCCCAGTGATGATCAGGGAACTCCTACAGAACAAAAGCAAGTAAAGTGTTAAAAAGTATGAGCCCAAAAAAGTCCTGCTCTCTCTCAAGGGAGAGCAAAGGGCTGCAAAGGAGCAGTAAAAAGTGTCCTGGAGCCCAAAGCTCACAGAGACTCCTCCTTGCTGGGTAACTACTGAGCTGAGCACAGACTGTGAGTGTACCTGCTCCTGCATCTTGCTCCCTTATCTCTAAAGCCTGTTGCAGGGCCAACAGGACCCTGTACTCCCCACCTGCTCTTTGACTCCTGCTTGTATTGAAAGGAGGCATTCAGGGAGAACAAGCACCAGGAGTGGGCCTGGCTGACCTGAGGCAACCTGCATAAATCATTGGCAATAACTACAGCAATTAAGAAATACCCCTGCCTCCCTCGGTGCTTTTTAAATAGCAAAACAAAACGATGGATGCTAATAAAAGAGCAAAGTCTAAACAAACTCTCAGCAACAGAGAGACAGGAAGAGCAGGTCTAACAGTCTGAGAAAGTTGCAGCAGGAAATAACAAAGTCGACAGGAAACTAGGAACATCCTTCAGACTTCGAGCAAGGTTTTAGTTCTGGACCCTACCAATGACCAACCTTACAAGGGCAGCAAGAACAACTCAGGGAGAAGGCAGCTGGAGCAGGCAGGTTACAAAGCAGACTGAAGACAGAGTGAGTGTGATGCTCCCAGCACAGAGAGGGCCTGTGACGAATGAGGTCATGCTGTCTTATGGCCTGATTTGCAGATCAGTGATCTGGAAGGAGGAACACCGAGCAGAAGAATGTGTTCTATAGCCAGTGTGCCAAAAGCAAGCACAGTACCAGCTTTGCCAGCTCAGGCAGGGAGCACTGTGAAATGGCTGCTTTCCAATAATGTGACAGGAGATATGCTGCACCTCTGAACATTTCCTTCAAACATCTGTTTGGTTTGACTGACAAAAGGACCTGTCCCATCTCTAAAACTAAAACTGTAAAAAATGGTGTGGTTTCCGTAACCTGTGCAAACAGGACAGACCTGCTAAAACCTTCAAGGACTGTATCTCAGGGGATTGTTTGCACAGCTCACACTGCACAGGAAAAATACAAACCAACCAGTTTGTCTTTACCCCTAAGCACCTTCAGTCCCTCTGTGGCCTGTTCCCTGCCATTTGCAGTGGCAAGCTACAGCCCCACATTCACTAATGCATCAAGCAAACGCCTCTCCATATCCTGCATAAACCACAATAGAACAAAGCAGTTCAGCACCACAGGGTCCTCCCAGCGCAAGTCTCTGTCCCTCATTGCAGCTTAGGACTAAATCAAGACAGACAAAGAGTGTACAGCGGTCAACAGAGGCTGAGTGTGCAGAACACAGGGTGCTGAGGACCTGGGAAAAGGCGAACTGCAGATGCTGGTCCATGGCAAATGCAGGCCAAGCACTAGAACCAGGATGTCTATGCTTTGCCTTAAAGAAACCACCACAGAGTTCAATGATTTACTTTTGTTTTCCCCAGAAAAAGAAACATACAGAAAGCGGAAAAGACAAAGAAGTATCAGTGGAAATGAAATGCCTGGGAGCAATGATTGAGGCAATCTTAAGGTTAGTGCGTTTTATGCTATGTATTCACATTACTTCCTCCCTTTATTAAATCTCCCTGGCAACTTCACACTCCATCAATTTTTAATTGTAACTGATGTGACATACAAGTTGTCAGAGTCTCACTGCTGCTGGAAACTCCCAGTCCAGCCATAACCCCGTTCTTCAAAAAGCTCCCCACTGACACGTTAATCTTTCCCACCATCACCCTTTAGACATGACCCATTGCTTTCTTCATTTTCACTCTGTTTTCATTGCTGGGATACTGTTCTGCATGAGCAAACTGTTTAAATAGCTCAAGTGTGTAAAAGGTTTTCTGAGTTGACACTTGGGAGGTACAGCTTCTGACAACCTGCTTTACATGGAAATCCACCTAGGTGTCTGACACAGCCATGTGCACGCCTATGAGCCATCCCCAATAATTAAGGAGAGAGTGATTGTTTTGCATGGCAACACAGGAATGGTGGTGTGCTGCTACCACAGAATGACTGACTGAAGGTCATATCCTCTCTGATTTTCCAGCAGTGCTGTGAGGGAGAAGGAAATGGTTTCCCTGAGCTGATCATGCAGAAAAAGAAAAGCAAAGGAAACAGCATTTTTAGGAGGTATCAACTGGAAGAGCTGGATCACAGATGAAGTATTGGTTTACTCATGTCACTTGTTCCCAAGGCAGAGGCCATTTTTGCTGACATATGTGCCACTTAGATGCAGAGTTTCAGCACCAAACAAAAGGCTGTAACACTCAAAACATAAGGGCAAAATTCAAAGAGCGAAAGGGCTGGTCTGCTAGTGCCCAAGGTGGATGGCAAGGTAACAACAGAGGGAAAAAAACAAGTTAAAAATGAGAGCAGCTGAAGCTTACAACTGAACTAAGTCTCATGTTTCCTCCTATAAGACAATGTCCATTCCTTTCTCCCCTAAGCTCCCAGTAATTTCAGTTTCACAGCATATCCAGGAATGGCACCTTCTCCCTGTATTTCTTATACCTGAGATGTAACAGAAGCCCTCAGCCACACACACTGGGTGGTTAAACACTGCACATCCCATCTGCCACTCCCAGGTCTGATGAGGACCGTACTGCCACATTTCTAACACGTTCTCCCATATTAAAACACTGTGGGTTTATTTGTCAGGGATAAACCTTGCAGCTTGGCAAGCAATGAAGCTATCGCATGTGGCTATAAAAAAAGGTAAATAAAATGTTCCATAGGAAAGGAAAATATGAGTAATGGAAGCTATTAAAATTGTTGCCCGTTCCTGGAAGCCTCTGACCACATGGACCAATTTCCAGTCTTCCTTCCTCCAGCGCCATAATGTAATGGAGAGATTTAATAAACACTCCACAGCCAAAACAGCCCCTGTGCCCTTGATGCATTGTCTTCATCACTGCAGCCCAGAAAATCTGGTGAGTCAGAAATCCCAGCAGTGGGAAGTTGCAGATTTACAATAATACCCAGCTTAACAATACACTGCAATTTAGCCAGCACAGAAATTTCCCTGTTTGTATCAGCAGGAGGATGCAGACGCAACTCTTGACATTCCCAGAGTTCTTAACTGAAGGAAACTTAGGAAAAAAGCCCTCATCCAACTTAGGAGACTTAGCCTTTACACAAGACCAGGCTGTGGCTGAATAATGGCAATGCAGCAAAAACAAGCCAGAAAGCCCAAGACACAACTGCAATGCTAAAGTAAACTAAATTTGGTGTAAAAGCACCTGGGAAAACCCTGACAGAAAATTACTATAAAGGCAGGCACTGGAAGGGATGCTGACAGCATCAATACTGCTCACCTCCAGCCACAGATGGCAGTTTGATTTTGGTTTTCTATTATGATTTCTAAATAGAGAAGTGGTATTTGTTTCAAAAATAAAACTGAAGCAAAATAAAAACCTTTGATAATTCTTATCAACCCAAAATCTTACAGGCTCTCTTAGGACCTCTCTTTGCTGTTACCCAATAGTGTTAAAAAATTGTGTGGTGGGAAAGAATCACTGAGAATTAAGAGGATGTTCTGGCAGTTTACCACGTTTCTGTATAAACTGCAAGGGGGATTTAATGAAAATAAGAGAACTTTTGCATTTGCCTTTTATGATACAACTGAATGCAATTTTTGCACATTCATAAAACCCCTCTTTTTTCCGCTCCTTACTGTTTAAGTTTCCCTAAAAGAATCAATTAATGTTCAAGTGTCTCCAAAGAGTATTTTTACTTATTAAGTACAAAGAGTTTCAAGAGAAGGTGCGAGTGCCGTGCATAAAAATGCCCACTCTTATCAAAAGAAGAAAAAGCTTAAAACTTAAAACATTTTATTAATTTCAATAATTCTACATAAAATATTTAAAGATTTTAGCAGTTCAGTGATTTCAGGATTTCCATTATAAGCACACAAATCTCCAGCGCATTTCAAGGCTGAAAGCCTGCTCTTTTGCAGTTGCTCAGCTCCACGGAAAAATAAGTTTTTGTTAGCAGAAGGCACATATAGGTTTCTGGTTAGCCTGAGACATACACAGGAGCCACCCTGTACCAGCATTTCTTGATTTATATGCAGGTTTTCTTTTAAACACCTACCATGCATTTGGTGACAAAAGCTTTCCCTGTAACAGCAGGGCAGCCTCAGGGCTGTGAGGAGGGAGGGAAAGGAACAGGCCTAAAGAAACTCATTTGGACAATGAACCCTTCCAGAGGAGAGGTGAGATCTGATCCTGCAGGCTGCTCTCAATCAGAGCAGTTCTGAAATCCCACAAATGGCCTGGGCCTGTGTGACCATCATTCAAATGCTGGAGAAAGCTGTCATCCATGGAGTGATGATCAGTGAAACGTAAATGGAGAAGAATGATGGCATTTTTCAGTGTGCCAGAAAGAAAATGCTAACTGGGCAGAGTCCCTGTTCTGTACAACAACCAGCCTAGCACAAAGAATGTGCTCTCAGAGCAGGCATTTAAAGCTGCAGACAGACAGTGCAACAAACTGGCAGGAGATGGGGAACATATTAATCATGTCATCCTCCACTGATGGCCTGATTTCTTTTGCCTAGAGCTTTAAAGCTTCATCACACAGCAGCTCCCCGAGAGCAGCATCTGTTTGCAATCATCTCATCACCTCCCCTCCTGTATTACAAATTTACCACATAGACAAAGTGTCCCATGCTGATTATCAGCAGTGGAAATCTCAGATGCAGCCTGCTGTCATGGACACTGTACTCTGGACATGGCAGTTACCAGGACAATAAGCCTGTCCTCCAAGGCCTTGCTAACACATCAATCACCTTCCTGCACATAGAGAAGGTAGCATTTCTTCTGCTTGACTTACAAATGGGATAGCACATTCATTGCCTCCTCTTTTGTCACAAATAGAGCATCCCCAACAGTGCCCAGGGCTCAGTGACAGCGTAGTTCCTATGTATCGTGCTGGAAGTTTGGAAGTTAACAGGCAAATCAAAGGTCACACCATAAATTCTCATGAAAAAGCATCTGTTCCTTAAGGATACTGATGTAGGCAGGGGGCACAAGGCAAGAGGGAAAAAGCTGCTGACTTTCTGCCTGTGAATCACACTGAATACCTCCCTATCTGGAGAAAAATCTCCAGTGCTGAGACAATCAGAAGGCAGAAAAGCAGCCTCCCTGGTGCTGCAGGATTCAGAAGTCCTGTTATATTTTGCAGTAAAGGTAGCAGGAGTGAATTAAGCACAGTCTTACCTGGATCTGTCCTTTGCCCATTATGCGATCTGTGCTCTCTCCATCCTCTTTAGTAAGCTTGGTTTTGTTGTAGCACTTTTCATAGCACAGAATCCGCAGAGTTTGTGAGCCCTCCAGCTCAATCTCAAACTCCTGCAGGGTACCAGGAAAGAGCAATGAATGCATCACAGCAGGACACCAGTCTCTGAATAATCAATATTGTCTCTGAAAACTCATTAGGAGGGAGCACTTCAGGACTGATCAAAACCACCTCCCTAATGGAGTTGGTCTACAAATAAAGTGAAATTGTATTTTGTGTATAAAAGTGGTCAAATCAGAGGCTAAGATGTTTGACTCCTTAGTCAGGTTTCACTGAGTTGCAGCAAAGCATCATTCAAAGAAACAAAACTCACCCACCTTTAAATTGAAATTTGCTCCCCAGCAGGTTTGAGTTGGCTGTAAACAGGCAAAATGTCTACAGCTAATTCTTCCCCCTCACAACAAATAAACAAAACCACCTCCTTCTTCAATGTATTTTTCACTTGTGTCTTTCAAAAAATAACCAGACATGCCTCTGTTTAAATGGTGAAATGCTCAACAAGACTCATTTGTACTGAAATGCTTGTTTAACTCTAGCTAATCCAAGACAAAATCTTCTGCAAGCCCTGACAGCCGAATGAACCTGACATAAGAGTGTTTTATGACAGGCAGCTAATGCAGCACAAGTACTGAGCATGCAGCAAGTTCTTCCATTTGTGGGTTTTCTGACCATCATATGCTGATGTTCGGCACATGAAGCAAGTCACATTAGGGAAAATCCAACCCACCTCATTCCAGTTGGGCTCCGTGGTGTCCCTGTAAACTCTAGTTTTAGCCTTGTTCACGAAATACCCAAAAGAATCCACCTCTAACGTGCAGTACAAATCTGAGGAGGGGAGACAGAAACTTGTAAAAAATGTCTAGAATCTCCTAATTTGTGTTAATCATTTTCAAGGTGTGTTTTCATCTTCATCTTCTTTGTATGAACATTGATAACACCATCCAGCACAAACTTCATCATCTGGACCAGCAGAGTTGCCTTTATGAAGCTGAAGTACCAGCACAGCTGCATAAATGACCTCAACACAGACAAGCCTTTCACCTCTATCAAGAATCAGGTATATGCTATTATCCAGTATTTCCCAGATCAATCCACAATGAGCAGAAGGTATATAACCAAGGAGAAATGAAACTTCCTCAGGTAGACACTGGACCTCATCAACACATTAGAACCAATTTCACCAAGAACAGCATCAGCATAATATCCCTCAGAGAGCTGGTTAGGGGCCAGCCATCAAAAACTCATTCTCTTCACAAATTGATTCATTTTGTGGTGTCTGGTGTTTTTGAAGAGCTAGTAATGAGCTGTAGACATTGCCCTTATTTGTGAATTATACTATAAAGTGATGTCAGCAGCCTCTGGGAAGTCAGTGCCTCAGCAGGAGGAAGGCTGACAGAAAAGATGTACATTCAGTTCACTCCTTCCCTCCTGAGACTGCACAGACACCTTAGGTAAGCACAGGATCCCCAGCCACATGGCTAGGTGAGCTTCCCAGCTTTGCCTAGATTATCCTCATCAGTGCCTCAGAAGCAGGTTTATTTCTACAAGTATTCCATAATTAGAAAACACTGCTTAAAAAAATACCAACAGACTAGACCTAAAAATTAATACTGTGTGCTTGATCTTTGATCCTGATCTGTCCTGGGTTGAGCTTTAACCATGACGCTGATCTTTCTGAGGGTTAATAGTAGCATTAAAAACCTTAATTCCCTTAAATTCACACAAGAGCCCTTATTTCACTTCCAGTTTCCCAAATCACCTCAATGCTAAATCAGCCCACACCCAGCTGTCCCAGCACCTGAATTATCTAACCCCTACCTCTGTGCATTACAGAACTACAACTCACTTGAACTTTGCTTGAATCCTGTGGCAGAGTGGACAATGACATTCAGGAATCCATAGAGACCTGGAGATTCATCATCTGTACAAAAGAGCCAAGGAATTTTGTTACATTCATGGAGGAGCCAAGAGTGAAAGACAGAGTTATAAGACTGATGTTACACAGGTTAAAGAACAGAGGGTAAGCTGTCCCTACAAGGCCTGGCAGGAGCATGTAATCCAGCCATGTCAGCAAGAGGAGACTCATCCAGGTTCAGTGCTGCTTTCACCTGTAATGCCTTCTGGCAATGTGTGGCTTACTACAATGACATTTTTCTGGTCAGCAGGATGACACGGAAGAAATTCAAAGGGGAAGTAGTAAAATATAGAGGAAAAGTAGTAAAATACAGAGACTAAGTCTATGCTAGCAGATTAAATAGTAATTTAGGATGCTCTCTGACACAATTTTGGCCAACTAGTGTTCTTCCATAGGATTCCAAGGCTACAACTCCAACAGGCACTCCAATCCCAGGCATGATGGATGCATGTAGAGATCATTCAGTAGTCAACAAATTGGAAGACAGCCAGGAACATTTTACTAATTTAGGTGTAGCCATATAACTTGGAGCTTGTATTTTTATTGTTGCAGCAAGTAACATTGAGATGCCAGATTGATCTTGTTCCTGCTACTCTCTTTTTGCACGCTATCATCGACTTCAACTGTACTACACAAGTTGGGTACGCATGCTCTCAGTTTGTAACTCATCACCAGGTTAAAGCCTTTGCCAAAAAGAAGCAGTAAGAGCACTGCTAGTGGAAATGCACAAAGGCAGGCAGAGGCAGGTTTTCAGTGTGGCTAAACCATGTGAAAGAATAAACCAAAGGCCTCACCTTCCTTATTGATAGTGAGGGGAATGTTGTGGACTGTCTGAAGCTTCACACAGGAGTTTGTCAGCATCTGGAGTTCCACAGATGTGAGTGAGAAGCTTTTAAAGCCTGCCAAGGAGAGTCAAAGAGGGAGGAATTAAGATTCAAAGCAGAGGCTGGATGCATGCTTCCTCAATCTGGGTGTACATGGGACAGCTGCTCCCTGGGCAATGCTCAGCATCAGGACTGTGGTACTTAGGACGCTATTGAGGGCATATTTAGTGTCTCTTTACAGTAAAAAGTCTCAGGATGGTTCACAGGAACCAGCAGTGCTCTCTTATTTGCTTGCAAAGCCAAAACACACCCATGGTAAAAATGTTTCTTTGGACTACAGCTAGATAAAAGTGTGCAGCTGATCCCTCTACCTGGAATTGCACAGAGCTCTAATCTCTCGGGCAATAGAGAGAATCTCTCCACACACTTACCAAGTGCTATTCCTAAACATTCCCTACATGTTTCTGCAAGCAAAAGTCCCTCACACAGGCTCAGATATGCAGAGACAGAAGACATCCATGTTGTGCTGTGGATTTGAACACATTTGTCTTTCTGCAGGGAACCCTGCCCCACACTCCATCCTCTGGCCTGCCACCCTCTACTAAGATCACAGTATTTGTACCATTACCCAGCTGAAGGACACTCACATTTCTTCTGCTGCTCCCGGATGTTCTCCCTCCACTCTGCCCTTTCATAGTCGGATGAAATGAGGAACGTGTAACTCTACCCAGGAAAACAGAAGAGGGGGTGTGCATTAGTCTGAGTGACTGCTGAGAGCAGACCTGCTTTCAGGCCAGACAACAGGGCATAAAGACCTTGTACAACAGCATATACAAACACACACAGTCCATGACCTCTGATTTGTACACTGAGGGAGACTAGAAGAACCACTCACCTTGCCATTGCGATTGTGTACCCGGAAGGCCATGTTGGGAGACATCAGCAATAGGAGGGATTCCTGCTCTGACAGCTTCTTTTTCAACCTCTCAATAACCTTGCTGCCTTTATTAGCCCTCTGGAGGATGGAGGAGAGAGGGAGACAGAGGACACATGTCATTCTCCAACATCTGCCCCTACTTATACTGACAGATATTTAAAGATGCACAGACTCTTGCCTCTGTGAGTAACCAAATGGGCAGGAGAAATGCTGTCAGGAGGATCCATAGGGCACTCAGCTGCTCAGGAAAGTGTTACCTGCAGTATTTCTACATTCAGACTTGGCTCTGTGCCCCAGTTCCAGCTGCCTCAGATGAAGGTGAAGAGGTGCATAGCCACTGTCTCAGCTATACCCTGTATTTTCTGTTCCAGAGGCTGCAACAGCAGCATGTCAGGGGGCAGCCATAGCACTCAGGTCCTCCACACTTATCTTTATTCAAGGACACTATAAGGAACTTCTCTAGAAGCTTCCCAGAACTCTCCCACTCACCACCCACTGATCCATTTTCAGAGGTCAGCTAAACACAAGGTTTTTCTTGGATAAAACCCAGATTCAAACCCAGCCAAGTGTACTGTTTGGCACTGATGCACCAAAGCGTGTATCATAAGACTCCTGCACCTTTTGAGTAAGAGGCTGCCACATGGTGCTCCTGCTAGCATCTTACTTTTTACAGGAAGCCCTCTCTGAAAGCCAGCCAGGGAATAAAGGCAGAAGCATGTTATTTGGAAGCACAGGGGTTAGTCTTCTCATGGTACAAACAATATTATTCATATCCTGTTCTACACACCAGCAGGCTTTCGATGTTCAAAATCTTACTACTCTTTCAGGTTGCAGGAAGGTTGAGTCCATCATCTCTGAGAAAACATGTTTTGCAAGCAAGGAGAAACCTGGGCCAGAAACACCATATCTGTGTCAGACTGTCCAGTCAGTATAATTGGTGTTCTCCATATATTTGCTGGTGCTTTGATACTGGTGAAGTCAGAAAAAGCTTCACATATGTAACTGAGCCTGCAAAAATTCAGAAGTACATGGCTTCTGACCAAAATCACTTGCAGCATCATTCAGCAGCCAGAAACCAGCATGACACACTACCAGTCCACAGTATAAAAGCCCTGCTCCCCACATGGATGCAAAGCAACAGCAGTCACAGGTAGTTCAAGTAGAGGAGCCACTGACTACAAGTACAGGTTCTTTTTGTTTCTGCCTCCTCGCAGGACACCATCATTCAAGCAACGCACTAGAACAAGCAACGATGGGCTGCAGAATATCTGAATATCATTGGTAACAAAGCTGCACCACAAGCCTCTGCTGAACAGTCTGGTTTAATGTGACTGCTAAAAATGCTGTGCAGCTCTGGGAATTCTGCTTCTATCAGCACCTCATCTCAGCAGAGACACTGAGTCTGTACAAAAAGCTTTAACCCTTTTTACCTTTTCACGCTGGATGTCATTCTTGATCTGAGATATCTTGATCTTCATGGCATCCAGTTCCTCATCAGGTACCAGTGGGATATTGGGCACTGCCTCAGATTCATCCACCATTTGGAAACTAAGGTCAGTGAGGGGGATGTACCATTTGCAGTCATATTGCTGGCTTTTTCTGAAAGACAGAAGATCCAAACTTTTACAGTGTTGGGCAACACCCTCTCCCCTTCCCACAAGTCCTTCCCTGCTATAGTGCATAAGATACAGAATTGGGCACAACTTCCACTGTGACTTCCATGTGGGAAAAGTCTGGTAAAGGGCTGCTTTCCAGCAAGAAAGCCTAAAAGGGACAATAGCCAGTACAGCACATAACAAGGCAACTTGTTTTGTTGTCTGTTTCTTCTCATCCTAAGAAACTACAGTGATCTTTTGCAAACCCTTTCAGTCTTGCTTGCTCTCCCTTTCAAACCCTCTGCAGAGGCAATAGTCAGAAGCCATGCTATGCCTCTCACCTGGCTGCTACCTGTCTTCTAAACCCAGCTCTCTCCTGCCTGAGCCAAGAGGACCAGATGAGCAAACATGTGTAAACCTTTGTGTAATCCAACCAGAAAAGAGCAACTACAGCTTGTAACTGCCATTCTCCAGTAATTTCACCAGAATAACCCATTCACTTTTTTCATGTTTCACATGATTCACTTCCTCTATACTTCTACTGTCAGGAACAATCAGTCTTGGGAATGTCCCACTCTTTTGAAGGTTCATTCCTCACAAGTATGTACTTCAGAAAAGGTTGGGACAACTTTTTGCTTGAGGAGGGCAAGAAGACACAGGGGGTCTCTTCAAGTAGAACATTTACCAAATGAAGAGAAGCCCTGGTTTGAGGCAGGTATGTTAATAAAGGTTCCTCCCCCCCTTTTGTGAGGAATGTCAACAAAACTGCAGAGCTGCACTCTGGCATTGACACATGGCCTGTTTATTGTACTCTCAATTTTTCTGCCAAACTGTTAACTGGCTGTACCTGCAAGGCCGAAATTATTGACCTCAGCAACAAAAGAATGGGAGGAATTTCACCTGTTAAAGGAAAGGGGAAGCACAAAAACAAATAGCATCTGTCCAGAATAACAGCAGTTACAGTACATCCTATTTTCCTAGGAAGACTCAGAGCAGTGGCAGGAGGAATAAACCTTTCCTGAGGGATCAGGACTTAGCCAAGATCTCATAATAGACAGTACTACCTTGCTGATCATGCCTTGTCTAACTACATCTTGTGGATTACAGTTACCCACTTCTGGGGTATTCAAATTCAGCTGAAATTGCCGGCTAACCCCAGGATTCTGCTGAAGCTGAGGTACAAAGCACACAGTCCAGAAGGAAAACCTCACCCTCCAATCTGCTTCTTGAGCTTGGCACACAGGAACAGATCAGTAAAAAGAAAGACATGACGTAGCTTGCGAGCCCCCTCCACCAGCTCCACCATGAAACTGTCCTTCAGCAGCTGCCGGTGCTGGTGAAAAACAGAAACAATGGTTTAGTTAGTGCAATGTGAGCCACAGATCTGGCACCGGGGCAACACATTCCATAGACATGACTGCTACCAGCAGCAAATTCACTAACTTGGTCTAAATCAGAAAGAAAAAGGACTATTAAGTGTTTCTTGCTGGAAGCCCTTCTCCCTGCTGCTGCCCTCTCTCCCAGAGGATGAGATGGCCATGCATCTCCTTACTATCTGGTTCGTGGTCAGACTTCAGGCTTCTCTCCATCACCCACTCCTGAGCCCAAGCACGATTTACTATGAGTCACTGCTCAGCTTCTGCACACTCAAGGGCCAGAGCCACCGGCAGAATATCATACCCTCACAAACCAGCAGAGAGCAGCAAACATCACTGTTCTCAGTTCAAGCCACCCCACCAGGGAGAAAAAGGAGCAAACACCTCCACCCCCCATTCGCCACAGTAGTCTGTCAACATTAACAGCTGAATGCCATTGCTGCTTCTTTATTACAAGTGCTGTTAAGGGATAATTCCAAAACAAAATGTGTGTCTAGTAAACTTCTAAGAAGTCCCTTATCAGCCTGTGTTTTTAAACAGGACCATCTGGATATGTCCCCACCCTGTGCCTATACAAATCTCTTTCATATATCATATAAAAATTCCCCAAACCTAGAAGATGCAATGAAGATGCACAACCCTGATGCCTTTATTCCTATTTCTAGTTCCAGAGAGCTGAAGGCAGAAGCATCATTTTCCTAATTCCCTTATGGGAACTCTGTACTCAAAAGACAAAAAGACTGGAGCACTAGCACCGAGACAGATGGCTGTGTGCTGTTACCAGCGACCAAGCCAGAAGTTCCAAGCCCTGCTCTATGCTCAGACCTTCTGCTCCGATGGCAGGATCAATAGGACTCTGCGTACACATCTGGAATAAGTATTTCCCACTGATTTTCAAAAAGGAGTGTGGGGTATACAACTTTGGGCAAATTTTATTCCCACCAGTATGCAGAGCTGCAGTGTTGCCTTGCTTCACAGCCAGTACAAGCAGGAACCATCAGCTCATCCACACATGCTAAGGTACGCTGAAGTACTTTTTTCCGACCCGTACCATTTCCTTGCTACTCCAGCTAAGAGGATGCTTCCCTGAAAACCAAGGAGCAACATGTTACACATACCATATATGCCCATACAGCTCCACCGCTGGAGATGGGAGAGATGTGCCAACACCACTCAGTGTTAACCAACACCTCCCCTGCTGTCTCACACTGTCAGCCCTCTCCAGGCCCAGGCTCTAGATTTGTCAGCACAACTCACTCCTGACCTGCAGTATCTCAGAGATCCCCACACTGGGAACCACATGCACAAACCCCATCCATGTCCAAGAGGCAGCTGTGCTCAGCTGTGCAGCAGCAGCAGCAACAGGAAAGCAGTTAACCTGAGCAAGGAAAGGACATCCAAAGCAGCACTGATGCCTCTGTTTCTCAGGTTATGCCCCATGGGTTCTGTCTGCTGCATGACTCAACAAGCCCTGCACACATTTACTGCAGTGGGTGTGGGAGTGCAAACCCCCATGCTGACTGTCCTTCCGCCTGCCATCCTTCCCATCTTGGCTCTCCCAAAGGAAAACAAACCATATTAGTCCCAAGCACAGCAGGCATCACAGCAAGGAATACAAGGCAGAGAAATGCCCTTGCAGACATAATTCTTGTTTCCACACTCTGTCCTACAGCACTCAAAACTTCCTGACATGGACTAAGAGCCTGCATTTTCCCATCTGCAGCTGCACTAGCACCACAGCTACCTGTTAACAACACAGACATAGTAGTGTCAGCACCTTATCTTGGTGCTGCCTTCCATTACAGCATTTGGTCCTGAAAATCTGTGAGCAGCAGCAAAAAAGCTGCACCTCTCCCATAATGGCAGAAAGCAAGGCTGCTCCCTAGCAGACTGCTGCACCATCTCAGGCCAGGAATTTGTGGAGATCTTGTATCCAGCAGTGATTCAGGCTCAAAAAGGCTTCTACATATGTTAATGTTTATTTTTAGGTGGGTGTGATCCTCCTAGCTGCTCCTCAGTGGTTTTGGAGAGGATGCTGCCTGCATTCATGTCCCTGCTGCTGATGTGCACTTGTGCGTGCCTCTGCCTCCTGCATGGCAAACCAACCCCAGGTAGGAAACCAGAAAGAGAGCTTGGAGGAGAAATAAATAACAAGGAGGAGAAAGTACCTTGTCAGTAGCAAAAACACCCTCCACAGCTGCAAAGAATTTCATTTCGGAACAATAATGAAACAGGGAAAGATATTTTCTGAGGAAGTCAAAACCCTGATCTCAGATTTCTAGATCTGATGCATATTAATTATGCTGTAAAACAGCTCAGCTCCTCTAGGGTAATAAGAATAGCTGCTTGTTGCCAGCTCAACCTCTGCTCATTGTTCGTAGGTGTAAAGATGTTTTCACAGCTCACTCATCTCTGCTACCCGGCAGGATATGGCACAGTCCCTTCCCCACTTGGCAGGGACATGGCAGTGTCCCAGCCTGCCCTTCTGTCCCCCTCTGCCAGGCACTGGCAGTTTGTGAGATCAGCCAAGGCATCACCCCAGCACCCTGATGAGTGTTCCCAGCAGAAAAATACCCCAAGCTAGTCAGAGCACAGTCAGCACCCCATCTCTGCTCATGGCAGAGACAGGCCCACAACATGTGCTTCTTCACAGGCAATGGAGGGCACAGGCCCATGACATCTGTTGGAGGACTGTGAAGGACTCCTGCTCAGCCCTAGATTAGCCCCTGGGTTTTGGCAGTATTCCGGTACCATCATCCAGACCAGAGCATTCTGAAGACAAGGGTGTCCTCAAGTGAAGGCAAGGCCCATGCAGAGGCACTAGTGACTGGAAACCTTTGCGTCAGGCCTCCACAAAGTTAGAAAAGAGCCCATCAGTGTTCCCTGCAGCAAGTCTATAGACCTCCCACATGTTCTGCCTGATCCAACCAGGCCACTCGTCCTTCTGCCTTCCGAAGTCGCACCTAAATGGCCACTGCACAATCAACTCTTGGCTGTAACCATCCAAGCAGACTTCCCTCAAATAGCCATGCTCTCTGTCTCGCATCTCCCTGAAGCCCAAGCAGAAATCTCAGCCATACAATGCCAAAACAAGGATATGATTCAACACCCTTCATAGTTCCCATCTGGGACTGAGGTACTCATTTGCACTGAATTTATTTTGGTAGCATTTCTGGGTACAAAATACTCTGACTGACATGAGATAGTGCTACCATGAGGCAGTAGACTTTGGCATAGCCTGATCTCAAAGAAAGAGAGCTGGGTGGGAAGATGACAAGGCTGGATTTCCTAAGATTGAATGGAACAGAAGTAAGCTATGACTACGACCATGAGCTAGTTGAGAAGGTCTCCCTTCAGCAAGCAGCAGGGGCAAACTGCCACAAAAGCGACCAAGTACCTGGGGAGGAGAGGACAGGAGAAAACATCTGTGGATGTGTTTGTGGATGCTTGATGTTAGACCTAACTATCACCTTCTCTTAGAAAACAGGACTTTGGTTAGGGCTGGGCACAACAGGCATGCCCCAAGCTGCTCAGCATCAGTGGAACAGCGGAGGTGTGCTCCCAGCAAAGGGCTGCATCCTCTTCTGCAAATGATTCATCTTTCTGGGAGGGCTCAGCAGGTCAGAGGGAAACAATAAAAGGATTTGCCAGCTGGCTTACCAGATCCCTGCCAAACCCCACAGCGAAGAAGTGCACCTTCCCGGACTTCCCAGCATGAGTCATCCCATCCTACCCCACCAGGGAGCCAGCAGCCCCCTCAAACAGGACGCATGCCAAGCAGATGCCCACCTCACCTCAGCTCCACAGGCCTTCTCTAGGAGTTTGGAAACCAAAGCCCACTTTGGTCAGCTACTCACACCTAGGGCCAGCAATAGCTGTTCTTTTGGCAGCCTCCTGTTAAACTGGGTCTCCTGAAACATGAGGTCTTCCAACTGGTTGATCCTGCTGCATGTGACATACAATAACCCATGTGTGGAAAACCGTCTCTCTACCCTGTTTTCTAAGTTACTCTGAAATGACATAGAAACTACAGAAACACCAAATAAACATCCCATTAGCTTAGGATCAGAGTGTCAGTACTGTAGCAGGGTGACCATCTCTCCTCCTCATACAGCCCCAAGATGGTCAGAGGTCCAGCACCAGAGCTCAGCTGGGCTACAGAGATGGTCCAGGAGGCCTGGTGAAAGCTTCCTATTTTGTACCCTATTGTATTTGTATCCTACTTGCTCAATGGAATGAATTTGGATCATCTTTAATCTCTCAAACAGTGCTCTGGACAAAGCAGCTCTCCCTGTACATCTTTCAGTACGTGGATAGCCTTTTTGGACTACCTCCTCCTTTTGGCTTTCCTTCTTCTTTTACATCTGTCAGCAAGCATCTCCCCCTCTGCTGCTACCAACCTCACGACTTACCTGTATGCTCATCATCTATTCATCCTACATGTTTTTGTGCCATTTGCATACGCTAACTCCTGCTGCTGTCACATATTTAACTACAGGAAGTGTGACCAGCTTGTCTGAGACACATAACAAAGAGCGGAACTTAAAAATCCACTCATCCAGCACTACAACTGTACAAAAGGCCATCTCCCTTGTGTGCTGAGGAAAGAGCTCATCCGATGTGGTGACAGCAGAGGCCTGCAGCGTGCGTGGGTGAGAGCCTGGGAAGGAGTGGAACATGTGTGATGCAGGAGGAGGAGGGTAAAAGCAGGAGATGGGTATTGGCATATGTCAGTGAGGAAGAGGTGGTTTGGCTTTCTGCAGAGCGTAGGAAGGAAACGATTCCTCATGTGCGTGCACGTGTGTTGCAGGACCAGCTTTGCAGGATAAAGGGATGCTCTGCCCAAGGACAGCACTGGCTGCTCTTAGAGCATTTTTATGGCCTTTCTTTTTTTCTTTCCAATGCTCCTTTCACTGGGAGCTCTCTGACACCAGTTGTAAGACAGGGTATGAAGCATCCAAGATTATTTTTGAGTGCTCTATTGCCAACATCTCCCCAAGGCCTTCAGAAGCAGTAGGCACCAGGCCTCAAGCTGTGTCTGGCTGCCTGTGTCTAAGCTTAGCTTCCAGCTTTTCAAAGGCTTTAGTTTGCAGTTTTGCTCCCTTGCAAATGTCCTTTGTCCTTTCACTTCCCTAGCTCACTTGGTCTCTATTAAGTTAAACATAAGCCTAAAGCAATGATACCCGGTCTCTTGACTGCAGTTTAAAACCACATTGAGAAACATGGTAAAGCAGCTTGCAAAGCAGCCTCTTCTCTATAGGGCAAGAGAAAAGGTACACGGTTGCACAAGCTGATCAAACATGTGATCTAGGGGCCTTGATTCCAGAAGGAACTGCCTGTCAGCTCTCTCGTGTCTAAACTGATGGGATGCTAAGCCACTCAGCCAGCAGAGTGACCCAAAACTCGAAAAGGCTTCTTTTTAGACAGCTCCAGTCCTGCATGGCATTGTGGAGCACTATCACCCAAATGAACTCTGCAATTTTTTTTGCTGTTTCATTAATTCCTGCCTTACAAGAATGGGCTGAATTAGCTGGAAACACAAGCTTTTACTTCTGGCAGGGAAAGACAACACATGCTCGACAGTCACCTGCATCCAGGCTTAGCTGAAAAAAAACCCCATGCAGACTATATAGCTGCTCTGCTAAGGCAGAAAGGTTATTACTGCTCCTTTCCTTCTGGTACATAATAGTGGCACATCCTTCACATCAAAGCATTAGTTTTCCTGCTGCCTCAAGGGACCATCCCCAGGAGAACTTTAAACAGATTCCCCATTTAAGTCAGGAGGACAGTGGAGAAAAAAAAAAATCAGCAGCGAGCAAATAAGATGCCTATTCCATGGTCCTAAGGGGTGGAAGATTCTCTACCACTTGCATTCTGAATCAGAATGTACAGTGCTACTCAGACCTCCTTTCTCTCCACACATTTGTTTGGTTATTTAAAGGGTTGGCAAAGTAGTACCTGCAGATAAACCATCAAAAAAAGTTAAAAAGTAAAACCTCTAAAGAGAAAGATGGAAAGAAAAAAGAGGGAGCAAGAGAATGCAGCAGATCAGGCTGAACGGAAAACAGACCCAAAAGTCCTCCTGGCTCCCCTGTATTGCCAGGCTGGGTCTGGTGCTCTCCTGGCTTCCCTCGGCAAACCACAAAGCAGAGAAGACAAGCTACAGTCAGCCTGGCAGGCAGCAAGGACCAAACTATGTGTTTGTAGGCTTAATCCACCAATATTGCCTTCCCTGTTATGGCCCTTTCTGTCCCTCTGGTTTTATTCCCTTTGTTCCCGTCTCCTTGCACAACCTGAAATACTCATTTAGCCTGGCAAATTAAACCAGAAAACTTTATATGCCTAAGTCTAGAATTAGATAAAAGCCTCCTGAGCCAAGCAGAGCCAAGGGGGTGTTGTGCTGGAAGGACACCTGACATCATGCAGGAAGACAGCAGGCAGGTCAGACTCAGTCAACGCTCCCGGAGCAGGGAATTACCTTCTGCAAAAGGGAGGAACTCTGTGCTGATGAGCCTGCACTCTCCTGACCTGCACTCCTCTCCTCAGCAGCCTGTCACTAGGGAGATTAACAACTGGCTGCTTCCCCAGTTCAAAGCAATCCTGAAAAAAAAAGAGCTGGAGCAAGAGGCTGGCAAAGGAGATTTGACTCCTCCCCACGATGCACTCAAAGGAGAAAAATATTCCACACAAAAGGCAAGGACTGGGGAAAAAAGATAACCGAGATCAGCACCTAAGCAATACATGAGGGGAAAAGGCTGTTCTCCCTCCTTCCTTTCCACCAAGGAAATTTCAACAGGAGGAAGACAAATAATGAAAAAAGCCATCAAAGCAAGCTGGTGATTCATTAAAATAAAAATGCATTATGCATTGAGAGCAGTCAATTAGGAGATGCAAACTGCACACTGTCCTGTCACCCTCGGGGAAGCACCAGCAAGATGAGTAGGAGGAAAGGATAAACAGAAAAGGAAAGATTTACAGCCATAAACAAAACCCAGCTATGACCCCAAGCTGAGTAGCTTGTAGGAAGAAGCAGCCATCACTAATGCACACAGAGTAGCTGGGAGCAGACTCATGTCTCTGGGTTACCATGCAGAGAGTGAATGTATCTACTCTCTAGAAACAGAGTGGTGTCAACTGGGGTATTACTGCTTTGAAAAAAGTGCTAAATGACTACAGAAAGTATCCACCATCAGATTCCCAGAGTGAAAGGCAAACTATGGGAAGCATCAAAAGCAAGTCCTTTTCTTCCCTGGGCTCAATTTACATATGCAGTAAAGGAGAGCACAAGGTTTTCCAGTCTCCTTCAGCACACCCACAGCCCTCTCTTTGGATACTGCCCCTTTTTTCTCTCCCCACATCATATACGGGGTCACAGAAGGACCAGTGAGAGTGTAAACAGGCCTGCTGAGCCCAATCCTGACAAGCCTCTCCTTCCAGTTAAGATCTGACAAATACATCAGTCCAAAAAGAGATCATCAGCATCATCCTCCTGAGCCTGCCCCTCTGCGTGGGCTCTGGCATCTCATTAGGATTCTGCATGACATATTTCCAAGCCTGCATCCTTCACTGAGATGCTGACAGACAACCAGAGAACACTAAATGCTCCCTCCCCTGCAAGAAGGCATTTTAGTCTGCTACATCTTCTATGACCCAATCAACATGCACTTAAATGAGGCCATCTACTATCACTGAGGCCCTGGTGACTGATGTCTGAGCTTCTACCTCAGCCTCCAACTGCTCAGCCCCTCCTTTTCTCAGCTGCAGACTTCCTCAGTTGACAAAATGAGACAACAAACAAGACTTGCAGGACAAAGGGCACAGAATTCCCAGTACTGCAGCTTCTAGGTGGTGTTTCCTCACCTTTTTCTCCTCCCAGGCTTCCTGTTTGGTTTCAGTTTGCAGGTAAAATACAAGTCCATTTAATGCACAGCAATACCCATCACAGAAATTACATAAGACAAATGATTATAACAATGCTAAGGACAAAACTCTCATCATACTTCTCCTTTGGGTCTCCAAACTGTTTTCTGAACAGAAAACAAAGGGGAGCTGCACCACAATCTTAAGGGAACAGGGACACTGCATAAACTGTATCTTAGCAACAAACAAATTAATAGGGTAACTTCCTAGTCTGCTCTACAGAAAAGGCCCAACTTTTAGAAACTGAGAAAATAATGAAAGCAGGAAGACTCACCTCTCCCTTCTTTACAGTCATTGACTGCCGGCGAGGAGTGATCTCCTCATTGATGCTGGAGAGGAAGTTCTGTGAAATCCGCAGAGCATCCTGCAGGAGTGGATGATCAGGGTGGCTCACTGGAGTGTGCTTGAGCAAATCCTGACACCAGGAACACAAATAAAGAACAGAGTTATGAGCAGCACTAGAAAGCAGAAGGTTCTGAGGGCCCCTAACTAGAGGTGTCGGACAAGATGCTCCAGCTTCTTCTTATGGATTAAAGCAAGGCTTCATTTCTAAAGGAAGAGAATAATACTCTCCACTCTTGGTAACACCACTGCAGAAATAGCAGGGTCATACCAATGAACTCCCTCCCCTTAATGTAAATGTAAAAGGCTCTTATGCAGCATGACACGTTTACTTTTGCAATCCTTTACCTCCATGGAAAACTTAAAGGGCAAAGAAAATAGGAAAGGGGCCTAAAGTTTGAAAACCACCTTTCAGATACTTACATGCAGAACAAGTGTGCTGCGAGTCACTCGATCGACTGGCTTGTATAATAGAGCTGTGAACAAAAAAGCAGAAACATAAGAAAGAGCTACTTAAATACAGCCCCTACAGAGGAACTTGTCCATTGTCACTGGTTGTAAAGGCACAGGTTTATTAACCAGTGAGCTGCTGGAAAATTCCTTTCTCTAGGGTTAATGTGCTGCACAGCCAATAAAACTCACATGAACACACAGACAAAACAAACATGCTCCACAGCAAACACATGCCCACTTGTGAGCATGCCCTGCTAGGCAGTGGCTGAGGAACACACAAGGTAGTGCAGAAAACTGCACATAGCATAGGACGCTTTGGATAATTCCCTGGCAGCCTGCCTGGTTCCACAGATCAGAATTGGTTCTTGCACTCAATGTTGCCAAGGAGGTCCCTGAAAGATTGGCAGTGCATTCCTCCTGGAGTTCTGCACGACATGTTGAGTGCTTCCAAATCCTGACAATAGGCCAAAACAGGAAGGGGACTGGCTTTTATATCAGTGAGTATGGAAGCTTGTTATAACATGGGTCATCTTCCACTTATGTGCATAGAGCAAAGCACCACAGAACCTTATCTTGACCAAGCTTTCTGGAGGCTACCACAGGGCAAAGCCCACATAACAATAACTGCTAGGATTGTGTTTGCGCTGTCACTGGGTAGCAGATGTTCTCTTAAAATCATAGCAGTCTTTTGCTTGGCCTGGTTTTGCCCAAAGGGACTGATGAGGTTTTAAACTGGACAGGGGCTTTCCCACGCATGCATGCAGCTTACTGTGCACAAGCTCTGCTGCTTAGCAAAAGGGAATGGATGTCCCAGGCAGAGACTCCATAACTTTCCAGCATTTAAGAAGAAAAAGGGAGAGTGGAGGTTTGGCAACAGCCTCCAACAGTCCTGACAAACCAGTCTCCTCTGCATGGATCACTCACTTTCCAAGGAATTTTTCGTCGTCTGATCTTTAGATTCCTTTGTGCTTCTAGCCTTTAGATTCTAAAAGAAAAAGAAAACCCACGTAGCAGATGGTCAATCACCTCGAAATATCACACGGGAATGTAAGAGACTATCTGTTCCCCTAAGAGTGAATGGAGGGCCTAAGAGTGAATGGAGGACAGCCCTATCACAGTGCAAGTCAGTGAAGGAAAAATGTGCTTTCCTTCTTGGTAAAGCCACCATTGCCATGTCACAAGCACGCACACATCTCAAATATTAAACAATTATCTTAGGAGTGCATGCCAATAGAGATGCAGCGAAGCAGAAAACCACCTCTAGTGACAAGGATGGTGGAGTTTTTACATTACCTGCAGGAGAAAGATATGTCAATAAAGATGGAGCCATTGTCACAGCATGTGTACACCACCAATAAATAAAGTAGTGGACTAGGATTCAGTACTCCCAGGTTATACTTCCTTATACCTGTACTCAGAGCTGGGTGACCTTGGACAAGTCAGCTCTTTTGTGGCAGAAAAGAACAATACCTGTGACTCTCCACTTTGCACATGGACTATGAAGCTACATCCACTAATGTGCTGAGCTCTGAAATCCTCACCAAGACACAAAGGCAGAAGTATCAACACCATCATTCCAAATGCAGTAGACACAAGCACAATTTCAGAGTTATCCTTCAGAAAACAGCAAAAACAAGGCATTTGCAAAGAGCCAAGGACCCTGGGGCCTTAACCTCTATTTTGTCTTCTAGGAACTACCATAATACCGTTTATACATATTACTAAATGGGTGTGTCCTTTAAATGCATTTTAGTATTGACAGAAAAGAAAGCACAGGGGAAGCTACTTTACTAATTAGTCAGCCAGGCAAAGGACCAGAACCTGATGGAAATCCTCAGGAAAGGGAAGAATAGAAGACTTTTGCAGTCTGATGAGTAGTACATCAGGTCCCAAAAAGCAAGTCTTGCTTCCCTCATTTCACAGGGGGAATGCATTTTACCTCTTTATCATAAAAATCCAAAGGGATATGCAATACTGAATGTATTCAGGAGTTTTTTCAGAGCAATAAACACCCCTAGTATTACTAAGCTCTGATTATTTATCTGGTTGTTTGTAATGACACACATATAAGTTCAGGTTTCTCATGGCACCTGAGTTCTTCAAGACACAATCACCTCAATACAAAGATCATGCACTGCAGGCAAAGCTGGTGGCCTGGGGAGCCCAAAGAAGTATTCAAAATGCTTTGACACAAAGTACTCCTCTTAAAGGGAGGAAATTGAAGCATCTCAATGAATAATACTAGAGATTACGAATGACATGCCTGCCTTTTTTGTACAGTTTCCCTCTCCTATCCGTGCCAGTGAAGCCTACAATTCCACTGACAGCCATAACACAAGCCAGCAAGGATGGCTTTTTACACCAGTCAGCATCATTATTAGCAAGAGAAATACCTCAGCAGCTCAAATACAGCCTTCCCTTCTAGAAATGCAAGAAGGTGGCACAGAGCTGACAAGTTCAAAGCAATGCCAGTTTTTACAAAATCCCCTGGGTGGGGACAGCACATAAAAGCTGTTTATGTGACAACCTCTGTAGGCCCAGTGTGTAAATGGCTGTAAGAACATGAGCTGAAGCACTGAGTCTAAGAGCTCACAACTCCTCCTCCAGAAGTCAGGGCTGCAAAGATTCTTGGAGGACAGACAGGAGCGACATCGCAGGGTATTAGTCAGATCCAGACAGCTCGTGTGTCTGAACACCGTGACATTACCTCAGAGATTTCAGCAAACTGAGCATTGGCTTGGCAGCATTTCTCTGCTGTCTCCATAGCAACTTCATAGTTATCCACAAAGGCCCGGTACACTCCCAGCTGGCTGGCCTGCAGGAAGCAAAACAAAATCAAATGAATGCTGTGGAAGAAGAGGGTTTGGGATGGCCAGCCTCAGTACCCAGCGATCAGGTCGTGTCCTTTCATGCCAAAGAATTACACAGAATGCTAAGCAGGCCCAGAAAGACATTTCTGACCCATCAGCTTTGCACAGGTGCTCCCATGCACTCAGTTCAATCTATGCTGAACAAGTTCATTTGTGAAGGATGTGGAAGCCTGAAAGAATGAGACATCCTTATTACTGCCTTCAATTTTTCCTTTCTGAACTGCCAGATTAGTATTTATTAATATCTTAGCTCCTTGATGTAACTGGAACTGCTGGCTATTTGCCATAAAATATGAATCAGACAGGAATGATTCAGCCCAACAGCACAAATGTGACCCCAGTAAGCTACTTGTTGGCTTTTGCATGATGGAGATACTAAATTAAACCCAGATATTAACCCATATCTGCACTAGTGGACACCATTATAAAGGCAGTAGAGTGCTGAAAATAGAGAAGAGACATCCAGAGCACAAACTGTTTGGAAGGCAGTGACAGCAGCACTATGTGACAGCAGCACTATGTGACAGAATATGGCAGTTTTTCCAGCAGAAGGCTAACTGGTCCAGAGGAAGATGGAGCAGGCCTCAGAGCGCAGTAATAAGACACTATTATTGCTGAGTCTTAATACTTATTCCACTTGCTGACTTAGGAATCGCACCCATATTCATGCCAGAGAACACAAGATCCAGCTCAGGAAATCCCTGGGTAGCTTCCAAGCTTGTCTGGACTGCAGAGCTCCACAGGCTGTGCTTGTAAAACACCTCAGCAGCTTGAAAATGCTTGCAAGTGCATGGTCAGTAGTGAGCCAACAGGTGGAGTGCCTTGAAAGGCTCCATTACAGAGAAGTTTGTTACTAGAAGAACTTGCACTTACCTTATTATTTCTGGAAGTTCCCTTACACTTCTACCCAAGAAATGCAACAGGCAGAGCAGTTAACTCTCCACAGACAGTGCTCTTTTCCTCTCCTGCTCCTTTATAATGACTGTGTTTCCCATTCTGTATGGACTTTTGTGCAAGAGGCATTTGAAGAGAAAAAGCCACTCTGAGAAGAATGTTCCCTGCACAAGGGAGGCTGAGGAACAATGAGCTGCTTCTGGGACACATTTTACTTTAAGATTAGGAACCAGTCTTAACCCTCATACAAAATAACACAGCTATGACTGAAGGAAACCAGATTCACTTATAACAGGGATGACCTTGGCCCCAGGACTGTGGAGCCAATGGGGCACAATTCAGTGAAGAAGCTGCTGTCAGAATTACTGATCATTTGCAGGGCTCATGACATTCAGGTCTGGAGGATGCCAGCAAACACAGCAGACCTTCAAAGCTCCTCCATTCCTGTGTGGCTCTTCCACTTCTTGCTACTCCTCAACAATCATTCAAAGTTTTTGGTTTCTTCCTCTAAACATGCCATCATGAGAACACCTTCTTCATTACAAACTGAGCTTCCAATCAAAGCAATAATGCTCACGCACCGTGTTCATGCTGGTTTAAATTTTCTCTTTTTCCATTAAAAAGAAAACACTGAAAATGAAACCAGCTTTGTAGAAGTAATCGGCTTTTGATCAGAAGTTTTTCAGTTCTTGAAAACTACCAGTGATAATATTAAGTATTTCTTCATTTCTAAAACCAGTTCTAAAGTGTCTCCTTTCTAGTTTAAAAATGTGTATGAAAGATTCCCCAAAAATGAGAAGTGTATTTCACACCCACATGCCTAGCATCTTTCTTTTCTTTAGTTTCAACAGAAAGAAGGTGGAATAACAGTCACTGATCTTGCAAATGGATTGCACTTTCTGCCAGACCACATGAAATTCTAAAACTCCATGCATGCACTGTCTATAACTTCAATTTACTGCGCTTTGTTTTGCATGATATTAAAGGAAATGAATGGCCCTGGGGACTTCAGGATAATAACAAGGATTCCAGGATTTATCATTAGATTGCATGACATGACCACAAGTAAACAATCTGCTCCAGAAGATTTGATGTACATCCAGTATAGATGTCTTGTAATGCCTGATGACCTTGCCATCTCATCTAGCTGCTACTCATTGCCTGCCAAGAATTATTAGCTTCATTTCATCCAGCAAATAGTTCACAATTCCCACTGATACTCTACTAAAGCACCAGAAACTGAACCCGTTAAGCTAGCTCAAATCTTCCTGCACTAGGGCAACTTGCTCCTTTGCCTCCAATACTAATCCAACGAAATCAATTATTCTGTCATAAATGCAGAAAAATCAGGGGAACATAATACAGTGCCAGAAAGGCTTAACTCCTAAACCTGTGATGATCATCAGTAAGAAAGGGTCTTCAACAAAGGCATAAGTAGCTGTATGGCAATTCAAAGCTTGCTCAACAGCCAGCAGTGTGAAAGAATACATTGAGATCTTCTTCAGTTAGTGCTATCTCCATTCCTGCACTACACTTCCAATGCAGTTTGTGAGGCTTCCACTTTCAGCAGCCTTCTGCATCTTCGCTCCTTCCAACCAGGAGCAGGTGGTTTGGTCTTCTTAAACCAGTTGCTCAAACTGCATACCATAAACTATTCACCAAGATACCAACTTGACCCCTTCTGGCTAAAACATGCTGGCAGTGAAAAGCAGATTCCAATATTTTGATCTTGAGCTGCTGGCATGCATAGAACACCTCATCTTCCAGGCTCATCTCCCCTTGCTCCATAGGAGATGGGGCTGGTGCTGGGCTCCACAGCTGCTAACAATTGAGTGACCCTGGTAAAGCACCCTCCCTATCCAATAAACCCCTCACTGGAATGTCCCTCCTACCCTGAGAATCAGAGGCACCTCAGGAATGCAGAGATTCTTTTCTTTTCTAAAAACGAAAAAACCAGCTTCTTTAATCCTTTGCTCTCTGCACATGCTAGGGGAGAGGCTAAAGGGGCCGAAGGAATCTCCTAGAATGCAAACAATTTGTCATCTGGCTCAGAAACTCAGTAATTTTTATTCATCCTCAGGAGTATGCTGTATATGCCTTTGTAGTGTTCTGCACTAAGAGAATTTTGTTGAGGTTGCTTGGAGGATTCTCAGCGGCAGGATCAGCACAGTAGCAAGGGGAAAAGAGGCCAGGAAAGCAAACCAAAGGTGATGACCAGAAACTAGAGAAAATCAGCAGAAGGGAGAGCAATGTGCCACAGAAAGGAAGTACATGTGAAGGACTTCAGCAAGAATGAGAAACACTTAGTTGTTGGTGTTAAAAAGTGTGCTTTTAAACACTGCCATTCTCCCATCTTCCTCTAAAGCAAATGGTTCGAAAACATTGCAGATATCCTGGAGATTCAACATTTCTTTGATATTGTATTTGTATTAGCAACAAAGCTTGCTGGAGTCTTTAACTGCAGGCAATGAAACAGCTACTTTGGCTGCAGGCCCTTCACTGAAGTATGGGCTTTCATCCCTTCAGTCCACTCACAGTCAAAGGAAACCATACCAGCACCTGTGAGATGCATGAGGTACCAGGGCCTTTGGTGATGGCAGCTGACTCACCAGCTTCTGGAAGAGGTCCCCTACACGCTGCTGGTGACTCCACTGCTGCACTCGGGGAAAGAGCCCATCGTAGAACTCTTTGTGGATCTCATAGAGCTCAGGCACTTTGAAGAATATTGTCTCAATCTGCTGACTAGTCAGCACAGGCTGAGAGGTGGTGGCAGCTGCTTTCAAAGGCTTCATAGGCTGAAATGAGGAGAGAAGGAAATCGTTATCATGCAAACCAAATACATTCACCCTTGCCAGATTACAACACAACCCCTCAGAGAGTTGATTTTCATCCTATTAATAGGTGATATTTAAATTCACACAACTCCTGAAAGTGCGACATTAACAAGTTCTCTCATGGGGTTCAGGCACACCTATTTTCCCCAGGATATTAATGGTGCGATTAAAATCCTTTTGCAATCAATTTCCTTCATCTCTGTCCAACTGTACAGCAATGTGTCTAATCATTAGCACAGGATACTTAAAGATAAGGCTCCTGGATACAACTACACTAATAACTGCCTGGTTGTGTTATATCCAGTCCTTTCTTTAAGCCTCTCTCTCACTACTGGAGGAGTAACAGGTTCCCTTTGCACCCAGCAATTTGTAACCCATGATATGTGAAGTTCTGGGAAACTCTAGATGGAAGTAGCAGTGAAAATTCAAGTACCAGTGTTTGAAATGGTATCTGCCACCAGCACTTACCAGCAGCAGAGCCTCCAGGTGGCTCAGGTAGGTTTCCTCACTGGCTAGGATTCCTGATAGGACCCATTTTCTCATCTCCAGGCCTTTCTCCAGGTCTGGCTCACTCTATGAAGATGTTAAAGAACAAAAAAAGAAAAAAAAAAAAAAGGGAAAAAAAAAAAGGGGGGGGGGGGGAGGGAGGGAAAAAAAACAAGAAAAGGGGGGGGGGAGAAAGGAGCCTTTC
>WYDI02027174.1:43412-61077 GCA_009867235.2 Psittacus erithacus | reverse complement strand
AGTAGCTAAAAACATCGGTGTTATCAGCACTGTTCCCAGACCAAAAGTCAAAAACACAGCACTGCACCAGCTACTAAAAAGGAGAAAAATGCCTGCTGCTGCTGAACCCAGGACAAAAAGAAAATAAAAAAATCATTCCAGTCCTCTGACTATTAACTGCACTAAATAAGGCTGTTCAATACCTCAAGAATTAATTGTAAGAAAAGCATTTTATTTTATTAACCTACTCTAGAGGGCTTTTTTTTTTCTCCTTATTATGAGGCTAGGAAACCCTGTGAAAGTTCAGTTCTTGCCTTCCTTCTTAGATTATAATCTACTTGCTTTATTTAAATAGTTTACAAGATGGTATTTCACCAAGGCCTTTCGGCAACCAAAATTAAATAATGCAGTATTTACTCATGGTACATTATGCCTCAGTTTAAAGGGTCTCTCAATGCAGAGATCAGCTAGAAGGCTCTGGCATCTTTTACTAGCACTGAACTCCATGACCTACAGAAGGAACATTTCCAGCAAAGGGATTCCTTCAATTTGTTACTGTGGCAGCCTGCCAGAGCCCAGGTTTATTAGTCTACAGAGTGGAAGAACATAACATAGATTTTCTGCTAATAAAAAGTGGAAATAAATAAATAATAAAGGGAGGAATGTAAAAGCAAAAACACCGATGTGTGCAGAACAAAGTTAAGCTTAGACTTTACTGTGTCAGGAGATTGCAGCCCAATCTGCAAAATGTTAAGGTGCAGCTCCCTGCACTGTTTCACACTGTCAGGCTAATGGAAAGCATTGCTCACCTAGTGTCACGCTTCCTCACCAAAACACAAGAGAATCACTTGACAACAGCACTTACACACAGCCCCAGGAATAGGCAGTTATTACTCATGAAATAGATCAGCCAGGCAGTATAAAGCAGCTCTTATTTTTGCACAACTCAAGCATACAGAATTTGTCTTCTCTGACCTCCTCATACTTCAGCTATCAAAAAGCTCTAAACCTTCTTATCAGCCATGACAAGGTATCTTCTGCTCCCACATAATGTGTTGCTTCTCAATAAGCTACTCCAAAACCAACTAAAACGCACCTATTTAGAAGCCAGGAGAGGAAGTGAAATTGAAAAGGAGAAAAAAAAAAAATCAGCTCAAAAAATCACCCAAATCAGCTCACAGTTTAAAAAATAAGAGATCAAGGACAAGAAATAAAGCTGCAGTGGAGGACTGTTAATCACATTACTGAATAAAACTGCAATCAATTTAGTTTTGCAGCAGCTGAAAAGTATTACTTATCAGCAGAAAAGTGACTGAGTTGCATGTCCACTGCCTTGCTGCGTTCCAACAGCAGATTTCAGCTACCAAAGAGATGGATCAGTTCACTGTATGTTCCCATCAGATAAGTAAGGCTTAATATTTGAAGTCTGAAATTTTGTGCATAGGCCTAAGTGGATCCAAATTAGCAACCATGCTTTGGTATGTTGAAGTCTGAGAACTGCAAAGATAAATTCAAATCAATGAAACAAAACACTCAATGTACATTTTAGGAGACTGGACGTGTCATTAATGGTATCAGGTATACCTAGCAAAATTATGGTACCTTTAACTTGAATCCCAAGTTTTTTCAGTGCCTCCTCCACAGACTGGCTCTCTCTTTTGCGCATAAATCCGTTATCTATGTGTACAGCTATAACCTGATCTCGATTTAAAGCTCGGTTCAGAAGAGCTGTGCAGACTGTTGAGTCTACACCACCACTGAGTAAAACCTAAGGATGAAGAAAAATGAAACAAAACAAAACAAAATTTGGTCAGCTGTTTATGAGGAAAGTGTTAACAGATAATTTAGATACAGCTAGGAGGATCAGAACAGTCAGTAGTCTGAAGCAAACAGTCAGGTAGTGTACTGATCCAACCATGCAAACTTTCCAAAACCTGTTTAATATATTACCCAAGTTGTGACAATTCTGCAGTTAGTTAAACCAAGTAACTTAAGTGTCAGTGTTTGTCAGGCTTTTGCAAATTATCTTTCAGCTTCAATTTAATCTACTTACTAGAACTTTTGATAAGCCCACTTTCTCTTTGATGTCTTGAATGCACTGAAGCTCTCTGTTTTCCACTGTAAAGGTACCACTGCATCCCGCAATATCATAAAGAAAATTCTTCAGGATCATTTTTCCATTCACTGTGAGGCTAACTTCAGGGTGGAACTGTGCTCCATAAAGTTTTTTAGATTCATTTGCTATGCCTTCATTGGTGCAAAGAAATTAACATGACCAAAAAAAAAAAAAAAAAAAGGTGATTTATTTTGCTACACTTTGGCACAAATCACCAATTAAAACTGAAGATTCTGGTTAAGATTAGGAACACAAATACTGTTACAGATCTAGAACACGTAATGCCTCAGAAACCATGAAAAACACTCATACATCGTAGGAAAGCCGTTGTGAAAACAGGAAATCAACTGCATTTATTTTTTCCTCACCACGATACCTTATACAACACTACAACCAAGCCACACTGACATAGCAGCATCCACATTAAAAGGGTGATGCTGGTCAAGCTGTGCAAACAACCCTATGCTTGCACACTGGATGCAGCAAAGTTTACATAGCAAAACAACTTATAGAGTAGTCTGAGCCGGCATGAGCTCTAGACTGGTTCAAAGGCAAGCCAGAATATAATGAAAAAGAATTAGTACAGTGAAAGAGACCATCATTAAGTCTTTTAAAATGTCAGTTTTTCTCAAATTAGTTACCTAGCTTCAAAACAGTATCTTAAGATTTTTTTATATTTTTTTAATGAAAATTTTCAAATAAGCCAGGTGAATACTTTGAGATCTTACTAAGTGGCTCAGCAAACTGAAGACCTCTCCAGGTCTCCCATCACCTAGAAAAAAAGACTCAAAGAGGCTGTTTGGCATTAAATAATGTGAGTAGCTTTCATAAACCAAATCCTAAGGTCCCACATTTTCCTCTGTGTGACAACCTGTGTCTAACATCTGAAACACCGTTTTCAGTAACACCATTATTTTTGCTTAGTCGAACACTCACCCAATGACATGAAATACAGTAACAAGTTAATCAAGCTTTAATAATTAAGTAGTGTTTGACTTGTACTGTTATAGTGCAAAACCCAAACACCGCTTACACTGCACACAACAGTACATGTCTTCCTCTGCCCTGCCTTAAGGGCACACAATATTTATTTCAAAGAGAAACAACACATGCAAACTTTAAAATAACAAACTGCAAAATCAGGGGTTTTTTAAACCACTAATTTAAAAACAGGACCATTCATTTTCATGTCTATTTCTTTATCATCATGACAGCACAACATACAAGCAAACTCATACAAGAAATTGTTAAAAACTTACCTGCAAGTTAAATAACAGAGAGATACTGTTCCCATTTGGTTCTAATTACTCTCTGCCATAATTCTTTCCTTTAACCAACATTATCAAAAAACAATTTCAGTATAAAATAATAATACCTGCTATAATGTTCCCAGACTGTGCAACCACTTTGAATCCATCAGCTACTTTATCCACACTATCTCCATGAGTGAGGAGAACAAGCTCTTCCTTCTGAAGGCCCCTAAAGAAAGATTAAAAACTACAATCAATTAAAAAAAAAAAAAAAAAAAAAAAGAACAGAGACCTAACCACCTGTCTTTCCAAGAAAAGGCATTAGGAATCCAAATAAAAGCACATCTTGACTGACCAGGCCCACCTGAAATATACACAGGATTTCCTTCTTAAGAACTGTAATACCCAGCTTCGAGATGCCTCCATTGGAAGCTGTGTGAGTTCTTGCACAATACATCCCTCATGCAGGAAGTAATCTAATTCAGGTGGGTTTGTGAGGCTTTTTTATAAACATGCCAATAGTGAAGTATCCCCTCTGTGATGTGTAGAGCTATCTAGAGTCTATCAGGATATACAGAAGTACTGCTTTTCATTTCAATTAAGTGAAGTTTTCTTGCTCAAAACTAAGTATTTTCAGGACAATTTGGGCACCACAGACTTCAGGCAGGGTATAAAGCTCTGCAATAGCCCTAGTGGAGAAAGTTAATAAAACTGGAACACTGGGTATGAGTGAACACTTAGAATTAGTGCAAGGAACTTGAGAGACGTTGACAAGCTACCAAGCAATCTAATCTAATACAAAAACCCCACAAAGCAATCTTAAAGGAAGATAGAAAAAAAAATGTTTCAGATTTTCTATTCCCTCTCAAAAACTGGATGGCTGTCAAACAATACAGGACTAATGCACTGCACAGCAAAAGAAGACAAGAGCTTACTTAGCTCAAAAACTCTCATGTTGTGGTACATATTACCATGTCTCAATGAAGACACTCTACTTTTAAATATTACAACATTACACAACATTCTAAGCAAATATATCTGTATTTTTAGACTCAAATGAGAAGCTATGCCTAAGTATTTGTTTAAATGAGTGGCTTGCTTATGTAAATTCATAATAAAACATGTACGACTGTTATCAGATAAGCATGGGTGCATTTTCACCATTTTCTTTAAAATAACCTTCCTTCCATCCAGACACCAATTTTCAGACCGGTTATTTCCAATATTGTTTTGATAATTTAAAATGTGGATGTACCTGAACAGCGAACATGTGTTATCCAGAGTAATGCTGAACACTCCATCTTCTCTAACACTCTTCTTATGCACCGTACCTCCAAACACCTTATTCATCATCTGTCAAAACAAAAATACTACATGAAAAAGCACCACACAAACTAGCACCACTTTATACCTCAGTCTGCCTGTGACTGACAACTCTAGCCCTCCAACACATACCAGCCTAGTTTTTCATTATTATACTTGTTTAATACATCATTTTCCAAAGCTGTAAGAATTCCTTTCAAAATTAATCATTAAGCTGCACTGGGCTCATTCCCTTCTGCCAGCTTTTGATCAGCACAGCCAGGGACCACAGCCGTACAGAATGAGCACCAGAAATCCCCAACAGGTAGAGATTTGCAAAATGATGCATATGCAGTAGTGTACTTCTACTTGCACTTATAAATAGGTGCTCTGCAAATCAGCTGAGTAACAAGCCAGTTATCATTAAAAAAAAATAAAAATAGTTATGCTGCTAAACAAAAACCTAAGTTAGCTATCCTTTAGTTAAGGACCCTCAGTTAGGCTTAAACTTCACAAAATCTGCCTCCTCTGCTATGGAGAACCAGTCAAAAACTTGAGTCTCCTCCCTTTGTACATCAGAGTAGTACAATTTCCATTCAGGTTTTCTCTTTCTAAAACCTCACCTTGTCGTTTGAAGTTGAAATCTTCTGCATCTTAGATTTCAGAAATCTCAAACATTTTTTCTCCTTGCAAGTATAACTGACAACTTTAAAAACACTTTTAGAGTTTTACTTTCCAACTACTTTTCCAACTACTTTTCAGAGATTTAATGCTTCAGTTTAGACCCAGTTTGATATTATACTGATTGCACTTGATCGATTTCAAACTTTTATAATGAAGTAGTAGTGTGTTAACACACACACTTAAGTCATTTCTGTAAAGTCAGTCTTAAGGGACTCCCTTACTTGATACTAGATAACAGGGTTTTCAGTTTTCCTGGCATTTTAAGGCATATTTTAAAATAACGTTTCCCTTCAGAACAGGGAGTGTCAACACCATTTCCATAATTACCAGCATTCCTAAAGATTTTCCAGCCAAGTAAATCACTAACTCTGGAAAATCACAAGCTGCACAAGCAGAAGTCATGCATCTAATCCATCCCTTGTCTTCTTGGAAGTTTGTTTCTTCATTCACAGCTTGGATCTACTACATCACTGCAGGATCACCAGTCAGTCCTAAGGTAAATAAATATTAGATGCAGGGGGAGGTGTTTAAGCACTAAGAACTCTGCTAAAAACATTCCGTATTGCACTTGCATTCATGAGGGGCAAGTTTTCCGACACCAACTAGAGAGGATTAGTTAATGACTTCCAGGTTATATTTATTCTGACAATAAAAATTGAGGGTGGAACTCAATTCACAGCACTTAAAGAAAAAACATTTATGCTATTGATATGGCAAAGCCAAGAAAGAATACATAGTATACTCAGTTTAACAATTAGGATTTAAAAAATATCTTTTGCATATGTGGCATACTGCTTCTATTTTAAAAGCAGGTCCTGTACCAGTTAATATCAGAAACAAGGCCTAAAAGCTGTCTGTAGACAAACATAACTTGCAACAGTACCTGCATGCCATAGCAGATTCCAAGAACTGGTTTTCCTATTGTAAATATTGCTGGGTCAAACCATGGTGCATCTTCTGCATACACAGAGTTTGGTCCTCCAGATATAATGATAGCTCTGCATACAAAAGATAAAGTAAACATTAACTAAAATGTATTCTTTACTTTGAAATACCTACTTGCTTTAAACACTCTTAGAACTCTATGTATTCCGATATAAATTTTATCACAGATATCCTAGCATATAGCTTAACTTTGCTATGCTACAACTGTCAAAACCAGCAGCTTACCAGAGAGGTATTTAATCAGTTTAAATAAAGTGAAATACGAACTATCTTAAAAAGTAACTATTTTAATTCCTCGCAGATGAGTGTCAACTGCAAGAAAAGCAAGACAGTTAGGATCAAATGCAAAGTATTAGCATTAAGATACTTCATGCCTGCACCATCAGGAGGGAAGCTGCGGTCAAAAAAACCAGACTCCTAAATTTGTAGAACTGCTGAGAAAATGTCCCTTAATCCATCCCGATTACAGCGTAAAATGGCATTAGCAACAGGTTGTGAATTAAAAGTCCAACACATGCAAACATGTATGGTTTGAAGTTAATACTTCAGGCTGTAACAGAAAATGAAATATTTTCCATGGAGAAGAGAGAGCTTTTGCAAGCCAAAATGATTTGCAAGATCATGAACTGCAGAAACATCAGACAGTTAGGCAATGCATTTTGGCCTCAGATCAAGATCGAACATGGGTGTACCAGATCTCACATACTGTTTATTTCACAGAGAACATCAAATTTGTTATTCGGAGCAAGAAGGTGGAGGGCTGGACAGAGGCATTCCTCATAGCCAAAGTACAGCAGCTTCTTATTTGGACGACACAGCATTTATTTTTTTGTATGCTGGGATCCACAAGTGAGCTTTGGAGTAAGCATATAGCTGAGAGAGGTGCAGATGGAAGGGATGCCATCCAGAGGGACCTGGACAGGCTCAAGAGGTGAGAGAGCACAAACCTCATGAAGTTCCGCAAGGCCAAATGCAACGTCCCACACCTGGGTCGCGATAATCCCCAGCACAACTACAGGTTACGCAGGGAATGGACTGAGAGCAGTCCTGAGGAGGACTTAGGGGTGTTGGCTGATGAGAAGCTCAACATGATCTGTCAGTGTGCGTTTGCAGCCCAGAAAGCCAATCATATGCTGGGCTGCAAGAATGCTATACAGAATGCTATTTAATATTAAAGGAAATATAGCCACACAAAAATTGAACATTCTTATGAGAAGTCAAAAGAGCTATACACTGTCCTGTTCAAGAAAAAGACGACTCTTAAAAATCTACTTTTACCCATACCAATTTAAATCCCACAGAATACAGAAAGGTTATCCAATGTGCCCAAGTATTAAAGAAAAAAATTTATGAGCTGAGGGCGAGGGATACACCTGCATCTTCTCAACTATCCAGGAGAAATTAAAACCAGCCTGGAATACAGATTTTGCAAGTTTTACTGCAATACCATGTAATTTCTTACATACTTACTTGCCTTAGTATGAATGTAATTTTTTCTAGTTTACTTTAAATCACTTCCCAAGCAATCTGACCTAGCTTTGGAAAGCCTGTTTGCAATGGATTAAAGGCACATCAGGAACCATGTGAAAATACCAAGAGTAAAATGCATGCATTGACACCCCAACCTCAGGACCCATGCCAGAGCTCAGGCAGTGCCAGAATTCAGACTTACATCAGCACAGCCCATGACTGTGACGTCTCTTCAGCCCTTGTGGAAGGAACTTGTGGAAACTCCTAACATTTATGTCATATTTAGATGAAACTTGTCACTAAAGATTGTCCTGAAACTATGAAAATTGAGAAGCTGGCTTTTTAAACACAACATATAAATACAATTTAGCAAAATGTTCAGTCTTCCTGCTTGTTTCAAACCTTCACACAGACCAAAGCACAGTTCTTTGATCCATTCAGTGCATGGGTTGCAATACGGAAACCTGATTATTCTCATGACACATGGAATATATATAGAAATCTTGCAGTAAAACCACAGACCCATTTTTACGGCAGTCCCTGAATAAAGATACCTGGTGGCTGACGTCAGTATTTGTTGAGCTTTCCTGGATGCAAACAACTGACTGAGATTGTGGACACAAAGCTTACTGACCAATCTGGGTAACAGATAACCTGAAGTCACTATTTAACCTTGAGAAGTGGCCTTCTGAATTAAGAGGTTTTGCCACATTTTAGAAAGCAATTATTTGGAATGACAAGTTCAACAAGTCTAATTATAAGACTCTGAAAAACGTTCAAGTGTGAAAAGAAAGGGGAGAAAACTGTCTTGTCACTACAAACCTGCATCAATACAGCACAGATCCGAGACTGAACATCATTAGTAATATGACTCACACCTCATACCCAACACAGAGGAGTTGCAGGTATTCTTTTTAAACCAGCAATTCGGTATGCTCATCTTTTAAAGACTTGATTGTTGGAAAATAGAAACAAGATCTGACAAGTATTTTTCAAGACATTGCTGAAAGATAAATTCTTCACACAACAGCTACCTGATAGACCCAGCAGTTCCTGGGGTTTCTGTTCTCTGTCTTTTCAGAACAGATCAGTAAGTTTCTATTTAACTTACTAAAATATACTGTTTACTGGTTCTCTAATTATCAGTGATCAGAAAAATGCAATTCTCAGCAAAGCACAGTCTTATCTGTTATCAGGTACAACTAAGCAGCACACATGCATCATATTTCTGCATTTGTACCAAACTAAAAGGTGAAATTTTTGATGATTTGTAGACTTCAGGGTATTTATTTTCCCCACCCAAGGGAGATGTATACCCTGGTAATCCTAATAAAGCAAGAAAAAGAAATGTACAAAGTACTAAATGATTGTAAGACATTCTCTTGCTGCAAACAACAAGGGGTAGTTTCAGTCAGCTTTTCTGATCGCTTCCCAGAAACTGTTTGGCATGATTATGATTTACCACAATACCTTCAGTACCCATGTTAGTGATTTTTATTTTTTTTTTTTAACTTACACTAAATTTTTAGAAACTCACAAGACTTGTTTTCTTGATTAACAGCTACCCTTGCTTAACAGGTAAAACAGCAAGATCATATAATATTTTGCAGATCCATTTTTAAAATGCAACCTCTTGAATTATACTTACAAATGGAAATAATTAAAATGACACTAAGGCATTAAGAAGCAAAAAAAAATTATTTTGCTGCAGAAGCGTCCCCAGCAAAGCTCGGGTGTTTCTGTGGATAACCTGAAGATACGATCATTAACATCATTACAATGAAAACTACTGCTCATAAAACCAGGCAACTACCACTGCAGTAGACATCCACACATTCGGTTAGATCAAAAAGAGAGAAGCAGCAGAAAGCACAGTCAGAGGCATTGCAGGAAACCACCTACCGAAACCCTTGTTCTCTGATTGCAAAGGCTGGTGTTTCCAAAGGGAAGATCTCAGACTGGACAAACAGCTCACGTACACGACGATCTATGACTTTTCCATACTGCGCTCCAGCATCGAGTATGACGATGGCTCCCTCGTAGTGGTGCTGCCCATCCTTGAGCTCTCCTCCAGCATTCTCTGGCTGTGAACATCACTTAAATCAGTGATTTATGGTGACACATTACAGACCACAGACTTTAAAAAAGTTCTCTTAAACAACTAACATCTGCAAAGCTTACTAAGGTGGCCTATATATTAACTTCTAAGTAAAACAGGAAAGACTAACCAAGAAACTTTTTCATGCAAAGATCCTCAAGTTTATAAGGACCAGTAGATGGGTGGCAAGATAAAGGGGCCATATACTAATAAAGCACATTCCTCCCAGTCAGCCATACAAACATGACACCCCATTCCTCAAAATAAACAGGGTACAAATTAGGGAAGAAAAATGCTAAGACGCTAATGAGGGCAAAGCTTTCCATAAATAAGAAATCATGTGCCCTGTTCACCACTACAATCACACAAGCTTTTTCCATTTTACACTTCCATATAAAACCCAGCATACTCCATGATAATTAAGAGCATGTGCCTTTTTCCTCAAGCAAAACAGGACAGTGCAAAGGCAGTAGAAAAAAGCTTTTCCACATCACACTGCCTCATGTGCTGAATTTCACTTCACATTACCTCCTTGAATGCAGCATTCAAGCAGACTGCACATCGGAAAAAAGCAATGGTTCTTTTTGACCCCATCACATTTGCACTGGTTGATCAACTTCAGCTAAATCTCAAAGAGGATTAGAATATGCAAAGAGGAGGTTTTTCTTTAAAAAAAAAAAAAAAAAAAGAGAGAGAAGAGAGGCAGCTATTCCATGGAAGTGTCCTTATCAGAGGGTCTTCAAGGAAGAACATGAACACAACCTTACTGTACAACACCAATAAATTAATGCAGAAAAAATTCTGTTGCTTAAAGAAATTGCTCACCTTAGGGGTGTTTTTCACTTAACTTAAAGCTTACATTGTTTCCCTGACAATGCCATGCCATTTGATAAAGGAAAAACTGGGAAACGTTTTACTTTGGCAAACACTGCTTCAAAACACATCCTGAAGTTTACAATCATTTCAAGTTTTAATTATGGCACGTTGGAGTTGTTCTGCATGTTTGTATCAGACAACATGTCCTTTGACCCAGGGCTCACAGGAGGTTCCCACCATTCTGAAGGATGCTGGGACAGCCTTCAGCATGCCATGGTATTTCCATGTGGGTCAATAATCACGTCCACATCAACAGCAGATTGGTCTGGAAGAGAGCATCATCCTGCTGGGACACATTCTCTCCAACAAATACACAGCAAAGACCTTTGAGCTTCCTTCCTCAACTACAAAGAGGTATCTCCAATAACTGTCTCCAAATTAGTAAGGGAAGGTAAGCATGTTGGAAACTTTCAAAGTTTATACTAGATGGAAGAGGCTTTATCTAAATCAAAGGACATAAGCAGAAAAAGTAGCGCAAAATTCCTCAAAAGCCTAAATCTGGGTTAGAGTCAGTTACTTAATTTCTTTCTTTCAGTTTATAGCTGAGTGTGCCCAATGGGGAGCTCTTAATGACTTTTTACTCTTCGGTTACACAACAAAAAGGGGCACATGTTGGAGGAGAGCAGATTTCAGCAGCAAATGCCCCTTCAAGCCCTTGGTCAGATGGAAAGAGGTCAGCAGAACTGCCTTCCCTTCCAGCAGTACGGATTTACTCCACACTTGTAGAGCAATTCTGGGCGTTTTCACCTAGCAATTTCTCAGAAAGACCCCTTACTCTTTAATGCCTTTATTCTTTCTTTCCTGACCCCATCTTGCAGCACTACTGCTTTTTATAAGCCTTTAACTGTTTCAGAGCATGTACTGTAGCTTGTACCACGAAGGGCCAGAGCCCTGCAGCCCTCTCAGCTTCATGTCTGAGATTGTCCACTTCCATCTGCAAAAGACCAGCATGGGATATAAGCCATGGGCACAGCATAGGTACATAGCCACCCCTTGCACAGACAGGTCCCACCTGCCAGCAGTGCTGCCCACACATGATGCCCCAGTGCTTCCCAACCTGCAGACCACCCCTAAGAACCTGCAGAAGGAGCAAGAAGAAAGTAGTACAACTCTGCAAAGGGAGCTTTTACATTTTACAGTAAAAAAGACTAAACCCAAGTTATTGTTGGCATCAGCTCAGCTGGACTGACAACCAAGCATTTACATCTGTAGCTAGTAAATAAACCTCATTTTCAGTGCCCCACCCTGAAGGCAAGAGCTGCTTTTGCTTTGAGCAATCATGTGCAGTTAGTGGGGCTAAGCACAGCTCTGGGGGAGAACAGCACCATGAAAACAGCAAGAGCTCAAAGTTACATTGAGAGGAAACTAAGAAATGTTGCATAAGGCAGCATAAGCAGGTCTGTAACCCAAATGAACCTGCACCTTCCTCAGCTCTCCTAAGCAAAAGCAGGACACTGATACATCCCACTTCATCACAACAAACTGGACAAGCCTCCATGTGGCAGTGCCTGGGATGTGAGCATTTGGCCCCCTTCACTGAGTCCACCCTGTTGCACAATGATCAGAAATACACTCTTACAGACAACTGTATCAACATAAGAATAATTTCTTCATCATGTATGTGGCCCTGAGATATGGATGTTTCAGGCTTCAAGTAACAGCTCATTGCACAAGTTTTGCTGGGAGTCCATTAGTACTCTCCCAGAATCTCCAATCCAAAAAAATCATAGAATCATAACTAACCATAGCTCAGGATGCTTTTCTTCAGATGATGCTATGAGCATTTTAAGCTAAGATTGAGTGAAAGCAGCATCAATTGAGCAACACAGATTTCCTTATGGGGAATATATAAGATGAGCAAGGCAATGTGCACCTCAGAAAAAGAAAAAAAAATTAAATTGGTGGCCTAATAACTCGCTGCTTCCTTAGATGTGGGCTTAAACTAGGGGCTGAAGTAATTTCCTCTCAGTCACTGCCCACTACAGCCAACCTTGCAGCGTGTCCCCAGCACACATCCAAGAAAGCCCCATCCCAGGAGTTAATGCAGGCACTATCACCACACAGACTGTGTCAGAGTTTTTGCACTTCACTTTTGAGCTAACATAGAACCATAAGGAGGTTCAGCTCTGAAGAGAGCCCAACAGAAACACTACCATAAAATCACACAGAAAAAGAAGGAGAAAGGCAGTAAATCAGTACAGGATCTGACTCTATTTATTTAAAGGCACAGTTTCAAGCCTAGAGATTTTTAACCCAAATTTAACATGGGAAACTTCTTTTTAATAAAAATCAAAAGAGGAGCAGATACTGTTAATGTGCAGCCAACATGGCAGCTTAGCTCATGTGTTTTTGCACCATACACATGCCAGAAGAAAGACGAAGCCCAGCGTCTGCTGGTAGAGGGTTGATGGAGCCAGCACCACTTCCTAGTGGAGATTCTCCAATTTCTAATAAAAGCTCTTTTTTCCTATCCTTCAGTAGGGGCATAACTGGAGTTCCTTGTCTTCTCCTGGTCTTTTTTTACAAAAATCTAGAGAACTTGCTAATTGCAAAACTGACTCTCTAAGCTGGTTTGACCTCTGTCCAAGACAGTTCAGGGCGCTGGGCACAGCAGAGGCACCGTTCTGACATCCCAAGAGTTGGACTAAAACCAGAATGGGACTTGTGTATGGCCAGAGAAAAAGGGGGGGGGGGGAGGGGAAGCCTATATTCTTCTAATTTAAATCACAAGTCACCCTGAAAACCATACATGAATATATCTCTATGACTATCTATATATGTATATTAAAAAAATTATGAGTTCTAGAACAAACTGTGGTGGGAGACCTGCCATCAGGTTAGCATTACCAGCTGAAGACACCACATACCTTTTTCCTTGGTGTACTAAACCTAGCACTTTAAACTAAGCTTGCAGGCTCCTAACAACCCACTTCCGCAGAACCAGGGAATTTTTCAGCATTTCACATACTCACATGCTCATGTGATTTTCATTAACGCAATTTATAAACCACACTAACATACTGAACAGTCATATTCTGGAGTACCAAGAAGCACCTGGCAGAGCCCAGTCTGCAGCAGCAGCCCCTCTATCCAATCCCTCAGCTTTCACCCACATTAATAACTTAGGACATGCCTAAACCAGGAGCCTTGATCTAGCACTTTCAAGTCAGCACAGGTTTGACAAGAGTTTAATTGTTTCCCTGTGGTATTAAAATTAGGCAGGTAGAAGAACGCTTACTCATATTTTGTGAAAGTATAATAGGAAAGCAACTCCTTCAAACTCCGGCAATTCCAAAGACTGATATAGAGCCCCCAACCCATTATCTCAGGCAAACTTTAATATACAGAAGCCAGATGCAGACTTCCAATGGCCACTGGGACCCAGCCCCCTGCGGAAGCCGCTCTTGCTGCCCACTTCCTGCGAGAGTGCAGCTCTTGGAAGATGAGCTTTGCATTGCAAGGCTTGCTCTGGGTGCAACCACCCCAGAAAAGAGGAGTCCTCCAGAGCAGCCCGGGACACGGAAGGAGACTGTGTCACTGCTTACGGAAAAGCACATCAGAAACTCAACTGGGGACCAACTGGGCAATTAATAAAAATCCTCAGTCACTTTTTCTTGCAAGGTAGATAAAAGTCTAGAACAAGGCTTTCATCGTACTACAGAAGCAGACTGAGGCAACTTGCAGGGTTTTGGTTCAGAAGTTACATTTACAAGAAAAAGCTTCAACTTCATACAGGCACACGAGTCATTTTGTCACCCCAACATACAAGATCTATGCTGACACGCATCTGTTTTGCTACTGTCACTGCAAGCCAAACACGGAGTGACACGGAAGGAGTGGCGGGACCCTGGGGGTCATGGACCAGCACAAGGTCTAGCATGGTCTGCCTGCCCGCTCCTACAGCAATTTAACAAACCAACTTTTCTCTCAGGTTGCCCGAATGACTAACCATTCTGCTTGGGATGTGACGGCCAAACAGCACGACTCCCTCCTAGGAAAGGTGCTGGCCGCACCCCCGGGAGCCCTGTTTCGGGATCTCCTCGCGGGCTGTGCAAGGCGCCAAGCAGACCCTGCCACCCCACAAGCCAACATTCAAAAGAAATCCCATTGTGGCATTTATTTTCCCAGAGCAACCGCTGTGGCGACCGCGGAGCAGAAGGCGCGGGGCACAAGAGACGTTGCCAACTGCCGGCGTAGGGGACGGGTAGCAACGGTCCTCGCGGTCGCCCACCCGCCCGGCCCCGCTCCCCGGCCTGCTCCAAAAGACAGCCCACAGCCCCCGGGAAGCGGCTAGTGGAGAAGGCCAGGCCCGCTACACCATGTGCCCGAGGCCTAGCCCAGCAGCAGCCGCGGCGGCGACGGCACAAAGCGCTCGTTAGGCCCCGGGCAGCGTCCCAGGGCGGGCCGCAGCAGGGGGAGCGCGGCGGTACTGACCTTGGTGTCGCCGTTACAGAGGGCCATGGGGTCTGCCCAGGGGCGCTTCCAAACGACGGGGAGCGGCGAGCCGGCGTCCCCAAAATGGGGAGGGGGAAGAAAGGGCCGCGAGAAACCGCCGCCGCAATGAGCTAACGCCGCCCGGCTGCGCCTCCGCCGCGGGGAGGAGGAGCCGCCCTCGCCGGCCCCGCTCCGGCGGAAGGGGCGGAGCGCGGGGCCGGATTCGGTCAGGGCCCTTGGGCTCCAGAGCTGCGGGTGCATGGTGCTGGGCTGGACTGGGTTGGGCGGGGCGGGGCAGCGGGGCGGTAACGGCTACGGCGTAGCTCGGGCTGACCCGCGAGCTTCAGACTCGGAGCTAGGGGGTCCCGCATGGCATGGAGGGTATCGTTAATGGTTCATGTGGCTAAGGGAGGCAGCTGCATCCGCACAGCTTCCCCGAAACGCTCCCAAAGTACTTGTGACCCCTTTCGTTGAGCTCCCACCACCCCACCTGTGAAGGACGCGGGGTTGGTGCGAGAGCAGGGAGTTCAGATAATTACACGTGGAATTATATCACCTGCACCGCCCCATTCTGAGCGATTTTGTCCCAAGGGCAGCATCAATGTACAATTTTTGTTCTAAAGGGGTGGGGTTTTGTAGAGGATGTCACTGTTACGCGTTATTTATAACTACATCATGACCAGACCACTAGAAGTACATCTTATATCTTGCTTTTCGTCTGTTTTTAATGCCTGAAGCATCCTTCCATTTCCCAGGTGCTTTAAACTCCTCAGAGACTTCCACGCGGTTGAAGCTCTCCTGTTCCTGCGCTCTTTCTCCGCCACTGCTCCCCGGCGAACCCGACAACAGCCTCCTACAGCACCGCGGGCTTGTCGCGGGCCCGTGTACTCAGCTCCCGCTCAGCACAGCCGCGGCGCCGCCTCACCAGCAGGGCGGGACGGTGCCTGACGTATGTCTGCGGCGCACCAATGAGGCGCAGCCAAGCCCGCAGACAGTGCCCGCGTGCCCGGAAGGGGTGGGGTGGCGGCTCTTGGGCCGGCGTGCGGCGTTTCCTAAGCGGCGGCTTCGGGTCCCGTTTCGGCCCCTGCAGACGCAGCGCGGTCCCGGGGCCGCTGTCGCTGCTGAAGATATGTCGCCCGCTATCGTGGCCAAAGAGGGCGGCCGGCAGCGTCGGGCTGGGAGCCACCATCACCACCACTGCCTGGATGTGAGGAGCGAGGCGCCGCCCGTCCTGGCGCTCTGCGGGGATGGGTTGCCGGGCGGTGAGGCAGAAGTGCTGCTGCCGCCGGAGCGGAGGGCGCGGGGGTACCGGGCGGAGCTGGGCAGCATCTTGCTGCTGCTGGTGCTGTACGTGCTTCAGGGCATCCCGCTGGGACTGGCAGGTAGCGTCCCTCTCATCCTGCAGAGCAAGAGTGCTAGCTACACGGACCAGGCCTTCTTCAGTTTCGTGTTCTGGCCCTTCAGCCTCAAGCTGCTCTGGGCCCCCTTGGTGGACGCCGTCTACTTGCGAGGCTTTGGCCGCCGCAAGTCCTGGCTGGTGCCTACTCAGTATGTGCTGGGGCTGTTCATGATCTACATGTCCACTCAGGTGGATGTGCTGCTGGGCGACGGGGAGGGCCGAGGCCCCGACGTGGTGGCCCTCACTGTGACTTTCTTCCTCTTTGAGTTCCTGGCGGCGACGCAAGACATTGCGGTGGACGGCTGGGCCCTCACCATGTTGTCCAGGGAGAATGTGGGCTACGCCTCCACCTGCAACTCTGTGGGCCAGACGGCTGGCTACTTCCTGAGCAACGTTCTCTTCCTGGCCCTTGAGTCGTCCTCCTTCTGCAACAAGTACCTGCGGTTCCAGCCTCAGCCTCGAGGGATTGTTACTCTCTCAGGTATTGCTTGGATACCGCCCGCCTGTGTGTGCTGATGCTGAGATGGGAATGCTTCCCTGAGTGTTTGAAGTGAGCAGTGTGAACCGAGAAAGTTCGGTTTGTCTCCTGCGCATGAGAAAGCACAACCTGCCTGGAGGCTGGCAGAGTCTAGTACTACATGCACTTCCAGGCCTCTTTGGGCTTAAGAGTGTGGGAAACTTGCCTTGTCATTATCATAGCTGACCTAAGCACTTTGGAGAGAATTCCTCCCCACCTCCCTTGTTCAATGACTGTGGAATATTGCTTTTAAAAAAAAAAAAACACAACAAAAAACCCACAACCCAGCCCCACAGACAAAATAAGGCTTTGCTTCTTTTTAAGGAGGCCTTTTAAGAACGTCTATGGGAGGAAAGAGAAATTAAAAAATAAATAACTCTTACAAGATAGTATTGTTCACAGAAGTAGAAATGACATGTTCAAGGGTGACCATGTAGCCAATTTCTGAAGGAAGGCCTTATTTTAGTGTATTAAAGGGGACTTTGGTTCCTAGTTAATAGATTAAATGAAGTCTGGTAATCCAACCATAACTAGCTATTAGTTTAGGGATGTCTTCTCTTTGGTGGTTTAAGAGTTGCTTGGGGGTTGTTTTGGG